>PVJA010003019.1:0-86617 GCA_004027025.1 Myocastor coypus | reverse complement strand
AAACTTAACAGCCAGTTTGTCTGGATCAGGGAGGCCTTTTTTTCTTTCCTTAAGGTGAAGTCTTGCTATGGTGCCAGGCTGATTTCAAAATCCTGGGCTGAAGCAATACTTCTGTCTCAACCTCCCTGAGTAGCTGGAACCATAGGCACATGCCACTGTACTTGGCTTAGGGGCATATGTGCTGAACTGTACTTTGACTTCCTCTAATGTCATTCTGTTTGAAATACCTCTCAAAGATTCTTTGAACTTAAAATCATAGACAGACATCTCACAAACCAGCATAGGTTTCTAAATACTGCCTTTTAGGCCAGGGGAATAGCTCAGCAGCATTAGCACCTGCCTTGCAAGTACAAGGTCAAGAGTTCAGTCCTCAGTACAAATACGTACGTACAAGCATACTACCTTTTTACATAACTTTGTAGTTATTTGCTACAATAGAAAATCATAACTAAGTTTCAGTCTCTTGACTAGTAGCACAGTCTCAGTGTCTTCTATTTTAGCATGTAGTGGAGATTGTTACTGGATTCTTTTGTCATGTCTTACACATCTCACTTGAGTTTAATGAGAAACTATGAAGAAAAAGACCTTTTTGACACACAGAAGTGGTATGCAGAGTAGGACCAACTGAAATCAGCAGTGTGAATTGGTCCCTCAAAGGAAAAAGTGTCGCATCAGAAAATGTGATGAGTGGATATTATATTGTCCCATATGAGTTCCTTAGTTTTGTTTCCGGTGGAACAGGTGTCTGACAACAAGATGTATTTTTATAGTTGAAAAACAAAGTCTCTAGGTATGTGAGTTTCAAATTATCTAGCAACTGACACCATGTGGTATCCATGGCTGTTTAAGGCATACTAGCCTGGGTTGTGTGCATAACGTGTAAGGAGGCTTGATGCTTCAATTGGTAGTTTGCTTTGTTGTCAACTAATAACACAAACTACTATAATAATGGCTTGTTACTGCTCCCAACCCAGCTTCTTAAATTGTAACAGTAAATAAATGATCTATAGTCTTGCCCCCCACCAGGGGGAGCCTGAGTATCACGAACACTTCTGCAGGCACTGCATTGTAAGTATTCAAGCTGACCTCTTCTGTGTGCACTGCATTCTGCACAGACACATCAGGGCTCTTAAGAGGAGTTCATAACCTAACTGGACAGAAAAGATCCACAGAATTCATCCAGGATTCAGGTGACATGAACTCACGATACTCCAGCCACTTCCATAGCTCTCCTAAGAATGCCTGGAGAAGTGTGGTTGGGGCGCTTAACCCTCTCACAGCCTGAGCTTACCTCTCCAGCACCTTGGTCTGCCATCATTGGTGGCCACTTTTACCCTCTCAGTGAAACAGTCCTCCTCTTTGAAGTTATTATTTACTTAGAAATACTGACATATTTATTACCAGCTTTAAAGCAGATGATGTGAAGTTATTTTCCTCTACATGTTTTTCTCTACATTTCTCTTTAATAAAGTACATTTGTTGTACATGAACCATTTAGTACATTTTACCCTTTATCCTTGGAGGTACATGTGTACTCGTCAGTTCACTTATTTGAGTTTTGCTTTAAGAAGAGTCAAAACGAGTTAAGGATTTGTCATTTCCCTTTCTATGCAATCTGGTAGGATGTTAGAAAACATAAAACAGGCTCTGATGAAGTATGTATCTGTTGAAACCAAATTGTGAAGAAATTACTAGGTAATTTTAAAGAAAAAAATAATTTCTAAGGTAATTTTTTTCTTTTTGGTAGCTTTTTGTTTTGCTTGGGTCTTGTTGAAGGTGCTAAATATGTACTTAAATAATGCAACTTGAAGCAGTTCCAAACTTAAAAGAGCCAGAATGGTTTGGATGCTTATCCAGGCCCTGGTAAGAGAACATCTCTGAGGGAGGGAAATGAATGTGAGCTTTGAGGCAGTCTTCCCACCAGCTGTTGGAATTAATGTTCTCCAGAAACAAAAATGAAGTCATTCTTAAGAATGTAGTACAGATATGCCACTGATACAGATTTTTCTTACTATAATTTCATCTCAGGTTTGTTCAATGTGCAGTCCACTGTTTTGTTTAAATATTTTTGTTGAGAACAGCTGGAGACTTGTGACTGAATATGTCCATCCATTTTCTCAGAAGGCAGCATGGATTGTGTTTGGGTTATTTGGAAATGCAAGTTCATTGGGCTCACAGGAATAGCCTCCTCTAGTTCTGGGCCCAAGGTGTGACATACATCCCTCCAGTTGCATCTGAATAAGAGAGTAGCGGTTCCTCTTGAGGAAAACATTAATAAAACTTTCTATTCTAAACAGTAGTATGGCTCTTTAAATATTTCTAATGTTTTTCTTAAAGCTTAACTGTATCCAGGTGTTTAGGAAAATATCTTAGGGCCTGTGATGCATGGGCATGACCTGATGGGCCATCAGCTAGCAAGAGGAAAATAGAAAGCCATAATGGAGAAGCAATGTGACTGAACAGAGGCAAGATCCCTTAATGTTCACCCTGACTGGGGTCTGTGGGAAGGACTTAGAAAAAGGTGTAATATGGCCTGACTCATCAGGAATCCTCTTGTGTTGAGAATAGCCTAGGGCATGCACGGAGGCAGAGGTGAGGTAGAAGGCAGTCAAATGATAGAGATTGCTAAGAATTGACTTCAGGACTGATAGTCAAGACAGTGCACATTATGAGAGGAGCCAGTAAGAAAGATAACAGAGAATTCATATTTCAACATGCTGAGGGTGGTGTCATGTTCTAGAGATTTACAGTAAGCAGTTGAATTTGAGTCAAATCCAAGGAAAGCTCTGAATTGGAGCTTTACATGTAATACTATGAAATGTGAGGTGAGAATAGGTAGGATGGGCAGGGCTGAGTGTCAGTAGATTTCTCTGCACTACGCTACAGATGCAGAGGAATTAGAGAAGTATGCCATGTGTTGGCACACTCCTGTAATCCCAGCCTCTTGGGAGGCAGAGACAGGAGCACAGGAAATTGGAGCCCAGCCCAGCTGGCTTGCTCAGACCCTGTCAGAAAAGGCTTGGAGATGTAACTTGGTACAATCCCCAGTACCATGCCACAAAAGGGATACAGAGGGGTCATAGGAGACATTCATGGGCTGTGGTATAGTGGGGACTAGTACAGGGAAGAAACTTTGGAGGCTCAAACTTCACTGACTAGTAAGAAAGATGATACAACTCAGTAGGAATGGTCCACTAAGGAGGCAAACTGAGTAAACCAAGCACAGTCTGCTGTGAAAGTAAGCAGTCCCTGATATGGAGTGGGAGGTAGTCTGTATATACAGGAACTTGTAACTCACAACTGTAAGAGTGTGAAGACATCTTAAACCTATAGTCCCAGCTTGAAATGCTGAGGCAGGAGGAGCGCTTGGTAACCTAGCACAACAAAATGAGATGCCTGCTTGAGTGATGTGAAACAGGGAAAAGTGATTTCTATTCTAGGGGATTTGAGATACTCCAGAAAGGATCCTTTGACCAAGGTCTTTAAAGAATGGTGGAATTTTCCACAGGTTAGAGTAGGAAGTAATATAAGTAGGTTTCAGGGAAAGGCAAGGTTTGACAGACATGAACAAGAGGTTGCCTCGTTTTGTTGAGTGTTGGCTATGTGGACAAACTTGTCCAGAGTAAATTAGGACCAGAACATGGCAAGAAGCTGGTAACCTAGGAGGGAGAAGTCAGTAAATAGGGCACGGGCTAGGTGAGGACAGAGAAATTTCAGAATGGAGGATGAAAAGGTTACTTGCATGAACTCACCCACTTATCCCACTCTTCATTTTTCTCTTTGGTTCTATTCTTTCGCTAATAGAGATGCTCTTTGAGGCCCATGACTGAGATCAGTTGGATAGTATTCATTTTAGAAGAGAATCCCTGTCAATACGTCGGCACTCAAGATGCTTAGAGAGAAAACATTTTCTTTCTCTTCCTGCTTCACCAACCACAGTAGCTCGCATCAGGTGTCATACCCCCACCCTCCAGGTCTCCTCTGTTCTTCACAGCCCCTCAAGCCCTTCTGTGTACCCACCCTACTACCGTATGGGAAGTTCTTCCGGAGAGGGTTCTTTTCTCATCCACTTGCACTTCCCATCCGCCCCCATCTCTTGTGTGCTAGAGGAAGAGCGTAAGCCACACTTAGTCAGGAGCCCCTGGTTAAGTGTATCCTAAGCATCTCTGGGGTCACTGGACTGGTTGAATGGGTTGGTGGCTGAAGAATGCCCCGGTATTAAGGGACTGCTAAGCATGCAGCCTCCCAGTTTGGAAGAATAAGACATAAGAGTAGGGCCCACAGATTAGTTCTTTCATCTATCTTTCTTGGAGAGGGCAAACAGTTTATTCATGTACTTAATACAATGCTAAACATTGAAACCAAAGTCGTCACACTGCACTGCATCTCCAGCCCGTTTTATTTTTGAGACGGTCACTCAGTCCTGGGTGGTCTTCAACTTGTAGTTCTACTTTGGCCTCCCAAGCTGCTGACCTCATCAGCAGGTACCATCACCTCTGGTTTGTGTTTTATGTTTTGGGCATCCTAGGGTTGAACCTCAGGTCCTGATCCACATTAGACCAGCTCTGCACCATTGAGTTAATATTCCTAGCCCCATGTGGAGCAAAACACTTAATGGAGAAGTTCAAAACATTGGCCTCCTACACTTCCTAGCCCACATTAGAAACTGGAATTTTGGGGGCCCTTGGAATCACTGACAGAAAACTAATCCTTTATTTTCTGGAATAGGGATTGACTTTTATCTGAACAGATGCCCAGGGACTACAGTGCCTTCGTCAGTCAGTCTGACCCAGCACTGGTCCCTAGGCCAGATTTCAGTGTGGGAGTTCTGTGTGGAGGCTTTGAGCTGCTAGCAGCCTCAGCAGCTGTGGTTGTGGGGCTGTGTCAGGGTGCAAAGGCTTCCGTTGCTGCACTTAGCCCAAGGTCACATGCCCTTTATTCCCCCTAAGTGTACATAGACGGCCCTACACTCTCCCTTACTGGCACTTCAGTCCCAGGAGGGAGACAATGCCTGGAGCAAGGCCAGCAGTATAGGGCTGGAGGTAGGGAAGGCGTTCAACACCCAGCTCTCCACTTCCTTCCCCACTGCCCTGCCCTGTCCCGTCCTCCAACAGTCACAATGCAGGGAGGAGGATCTAGCAGACTCAGTGTCCCCAGGAGGGGTGGAGGGCCCCAGGAAGCAAGTTCGGAAGAATGCCAGGTAGGTGAGACCAAATGTTACCAAAAAGGATAAGGAAATGAACCATGTATAGAAGAGGTGATCTCTGGTAGAAAGGACCAAGAAAGAAAGGGAGAAAACTTGCAGGCTGAGGTAGAGGTGATAGCCTTAGAATAACAGTTAAGATCTGCTTAGGCCTGAGCAAGCATCAGAGAGAGGTAGCTGTGATCACCTGAAGAGCTCTAGACAACCCCACAGCAGAACAGGGACAGCAGCAGGTGGAAGGAAGAGGGCCAAGGCTCCCCATACAGCCTGCATCAAATAGAGTTGGCCTTAGGAGCAGAACAGAGGGCATGGTACCTTGGAGAGAGTGTCCAGGCTGGAGAAGTTTCCTCTCTCTTGACTTGGAGAGTAGAGGTCACATCGGGGGACCTATGTTTATTGCTAGGATACTCATGGCAGGAGTGAGTGGGACCATGCTGGAAATTTTCAGGAAAGGAGGGACAGAGTGCACAGAAGTGGCTTACAAAGTATGGCTGTGGCAGAGCTGTGGATAAGGCCCCGGGGAAGGGCTTTACAGCCGTGTAGCCTGCCGACTGCACAGTGAGGGCTGAGTATAAGCCAGCATGAGGTGACGGAGAACTCATTCTCAGGGAGCAGCAAGTACATGAGAAACACATGGCATGAGCACATGTGAGCTTGCAGCACTCTGCACAACTACTCCTGTCAGGTAAAGCCCAGGAGGAGTATCCAGAATAGGCAGAGTGAGTCACTGGGGGTCTCATTGGGCAGGGCTGAGCCTCCTGCCCTGGAGCAGGCAGCAGTGAGGAGTTCTGGTAGGCTCTGGGCAGCACTTCCACAGCCTCCATGAGGAAGAGCTGAGGAGAGGAAGGCAGGAGAGGGAATCCCAGCCGGCAGTGGGGGCAGTCGATAGGGTACACGGAAACAAAACCAGGTTCTCTTTGGATGAGGAAAGCTTCCCCTGCAGAGGAGCACCCCACATGCAGCTTCAGGCTGGGTGCCCGAACCACCCCACCCTAGCCAGTTGGAGAAGGTGGGGTGGGTCTTGCTGTCAGAGGGAGAGGGCCTCAGGAGGGGAAGGCTTCCCAGGCTGGGCAGTGTTGGGAGAGCATAGCTGGGAACCAGAGAAAGCAGAAGTGCAAAGCACATAGAAGATGTGGTTTAGCATTAATTGCACATCAGGTTACCATGGATCCAAACTCTTCAGGGGCACACCAGTCCTCACTGCCCTGTAGCTGGGAGCACTGGGAACACTGAAGGGGATAAAGAGGAGGATCTGGTAAGGGAGTGGAAGAGTTTGAAGTTGCCACAGGGATATTGATGAGGCGGGGCGGGGGGGCAGCAGTCCATGTATGTGAACCCAGGAGTATGTGGGTGTATACCAGGCAAGGAATAGGGAATCGAGGTAGTGGACAGAGGAATGTGTTGGGGTACATTGAAGAGTAACGCGACAAGGGCAGGAAGTAACTCCCCTCGGAAAGGGATCTTCAAACTGGATGTCCTGTTTAGAACTTGAACAGGGCAAAGTAAGGACCATCCTCACCACAGTCCTTCAGGTCCCTGGTATGTGGTCTTTGTAGCCCATCAACTCTCCCCAGGCATTACTAGCCTGAGCCCCCAAGACCCCTCACAGGAAGGAGTGGATTTGAGGATAGCCATTGCCCCCCAGGGCCTGGGAGGAGGAGGAGGAAGAGAGCTGTGGCTTAGCAGGGACTGTAGCCCCAGTGGCCTCCAGAGCAGATGGGAGACCAGATTAATGCCCTGAGGTGACATGGAGGAGACCTGGTGTGCAAGGGTGGCAGGAGTGCGCCTAATGCAGATCCTTAGGAGCAGGGTTCCTTACCCACCTACTGCCAGCTCCACCAAGGCTGCTGTCCTTCTCTGTCCCCACGCTGTATACCATCCTTCCAGTCTAACACATTTGGCAGTCACCTCACTGCATCTGCACTGCACAGAGCATATCCACAGCTGTGATTTCCTCTGATCCTTGCCACAATCCTATGAGGTAATGTGAGTATACGGGTTTTTTGTTTGTTTGTTTGTTTGTTTTTTAACAGAAGAAGAGAACAAGATGTAGAGAGTGCACTTTATTTTTAGCAGTGTGCCTTGGGTCTCATGGTGAGTGCCGGAGCAGGAAGTAGAGTCTGTGAGCTTCCCTACCCTATGCAGTGTGACTGTCCCCTGGGTTCACTGTGTCCTCAAAACCTCACAGCAGCCAACATGTTGAAGTTCACACAGTGTGAGAAATGGATCTCAAACCTGACTCCATGTCCAATGCTCCTATCAAAAGATGGGGAGAAGTTCTCTAACTGCCATGGGTGGGAAGCTCTGCCCTGGAGCAGCCAGAGACAGTCCCTGCTTCCCAGACACACTGGATGGACCCTTGCTTTTCTCCAGGAGCTCAGGAATTGGCATAATGTGGGAAGGGCTCCCCGGTTCTCTGGGGAGCAGCAAAGGATCCAGTGGAGCAGACAGAGTTTAACCAGGCTTGCATCCTGCTGGGACGGCTTGATTTCAGAGATCACCTTGAGAGGTAGGGTACAGGGGAAGTGTCTGAGCAGGGCAAAGAGAGGTTTTAGATATAAAAGGTTGAAAAACTAGGGCGGGACACCAGACAGAACAACTGTGTACTGCAGGGACTCTTTCCATTTTCTGCTGGGGCTGGGAACATCTACAGACTGGCGATGGGGCCACAAAGAAGCAAGTGGAGCCCTGAGCAGACTTGTGGGCTAATCAGGGTCCCCCTATACCTGCCAGGGAGGTTGGCCAGGTTTGGGATGAAGCTGCAGGCCAGGAAGGTATTAAATGAGCTCCCAGTTCATTTGCATGTCCTAATTAACCATGACATGAGCCCCAGAGGTGGAAGGAAGCTGCCAGTCTCTCCACACACACTTCCACTGTCTCCTCCCTACACAGACCGCTGCCCTCTCTTCCCTCATCCTTAGGCCCTAAGTTTTCCCATTTACCTCTGCACCCAGCTTCAGCAAAATAAATGGTCTCCACCAATGTCTCAGGAGGAGCCCACAAGGGGGCAGAAAAGTTAAAAGTATAAGAGACAAGATGAATGGCCACAATCTTTAGCAAAGCTTGGCATGCAGGTTGGGGCATTGCATCAGCCCCGTCAGGACCCAGTCACACAGTGGAAAGCAGCATGCCAGATGTTACCCATTCGGGTGGATATTATGGGGCAGGCAGGTTGCGTTCTGGATTTAACTCTGGGCAGATAAGTGGACAGTTTGTAGGCTACCATGGAAAGCACAAGATTGGAAGCCAGTGTGATCTGTTTCAACCTCACTCTGCCCTTAGGTGGCCTTGGACAGGTTCCATACCTCCTCGGGGCTTCTCCATGTACAATAGGAGGGCAACTGCTTCTGGGCTGTAGTAGAAAGGATGGAAGAGCACTGATGGGGAAAGGTTCCTGGCACCTATGCTGGCCACAGATGTCACTTCTAAACTGTTACAGTGGATCTTCAATTTATTGGATTTCTTCTAAGTGAAGGTTTAATGAACTTCCTTTATTGAATCCTCTTGAGGTCAGGAGGTGGGTCCTTTTCCTTACTCAATTCTTGGTTCCCAGCCGGGCGTGGTGGCACACGCCTGTAATCCCAGCACTCGGGAGGCTGAGGCAGGAGGATCAGTCAAAGCCAGGCACTGGGAGCTACTGGTAAAAGTTTTGTTTACTGCCCAACCAGTCCGTGCAACAAGTAAGTCCCGGGTGGCTCGGTTTCCCCTGGAATCATCCCAGACTCAGAGCTGGTGTCCTCTTGTAGAATTTGCCGCATGTCCCCTCCTCTCCGGCCCGCAGATCTGTGAAGATTCTTCCCATGCTGCTCACACACAAAGACATCACCAGCAAAGGCAGCCACAGCTCACTGCCCATACCAGAGCCTGAACTGGCAGGATTTCTTGGGGAGACACAGGATGGGCATCTCCAGAAAGTAGGAGCTTATTTGGCAAACCCAAAGCAGAGAAATAGGAAAGGGCAGGGCTTTGGGAACTGGATAATCCTCCGGCTCACACCTTGGCTGTTTCATTTACAGGCTGCCTGCTCTAGGCAGCTTGCGTGACCCCTGTGAGCCTCCCTCCCTTAGTGTACCTGCGATACGGTACCCTCCAGGCTCATCCCACGTTTGAGAGAGCGGTCCACACTGCCTGGCAGATAGTGAACGCTCAGAAAAAGTACTTTTCTCCCCCCCACACCAACTGGACCTCTAATCTCCCTCTAATCTAATCTCCACCCCCAGGCTGCCTGGGCTGCAGGCGGCAATCTTCCTTGTTATTTCCCTTCTTCTGTTTGCTCTCAGTGCTCTAAGGAGGGAAGGCGTCAAGCCTCTAATTGCAGCTGTCACCCCCATCAGGCTGGGGGGCGGGGGAGGAGGGAAGAGGAACAAGGGCTTGGCCCAAAGGCGAATTCGCCGTCCTGAAGGGCCGGGCTGGGGAGGGGCCTAACCCGCCCGCTGGTTGGTCTCTCTGAGCTCAGACTCCCCCAGCTGCTTTAGGAGGACAGGCTGCGTCTGGAAGCCTTGTCATTGTCATCGCTGGGGCCTACTGACTCGAAATTTGAAGGAGGCCAGGGCTGCGCCTAGGGCTGAACAATGGAACTAGGGATTAGAGGGCTGGCCCTTACACTGCTGGTGAATTTCCATGTTCTGCCCTTAGGACCGCGTTAGGCGCAAGAGACTGGGCAGGGCGTTGGGCAGAGGTTCTCTAGCTGCTGGAGTAGGAGCGGTGTGTCTGACTTCAGGCTCCTGCGTGCAGCCCGCCGGCGCTGGCCTCCCCCACACCCCGCCTGCCAGCGCTGTGTTGTGGGACAGGTAATGTACATGATGCTGCCTGCCTCGCCTGCCCACTTACAGGAACACAGACAGGAAGGTGAACGGTTTTTGAACGTGCAGAGCGCGGTATGCCGTACCCCATAGGGGACACCACAGGCGTGTCCCAGCTTCCCCGCTATCCATCATACGCTGTCCTCCTTATTCAACTCATTTCCCAGAACCCCGCGGGGGCTGAAATCTACAGGGGCAGGGAAGGCTGGGGGTGGGGATGTCCCCCGGCTGGCCTGCCCTCGGGAGCTGGGCTTCCTTCCGCCTCTGTGCCTGAGGCAGCTGCGCCTTGCCGGGCAAGCAGAAGCGCTCAGGTTGGGGGGCACCAGAGATGGGTCTTTATTGGGGGACCCAGCGCTCTTTTCCACACACAATGTTCGCTTAAAGTCTTTGAGGGCAGTGGAGGAATGTCAGGAAGACGTCTTCTACCCTGCTCCTCCTCCACTGTCACCTGCAACTCCCATACGAGCAGGACACAGTTTTTCTTCAGGAGCTGTCCCTCCGCCCCCTCCAACCCGTGACAGCCTCTCCCAACTGCATTCCAGTCAGCCCTGCCGCAGAACTCTGGCCTCTTCCTCCATTCTGAAGGAAAAGAACTTGGATTAGGGCTTGACAGGCGAACACCCGCCCCACTCCTCCCCAGGGGCTCAGCGTAGGAACTGGTCTTTTGGGTTCAGTCAGCTTTCCTTCTAGGATTCAGACCCAAACAGCTGTGTTAATATCAAAGCCCGAGGGCGAGGGCTCTATCGCCTTGGGGCTACTTGTGTGGGGGTTTTCCCCTTGTCTGGACTCCCCAGCGCTTAGGAAAGGGCACCGTCCAGAGCCCTTAGAATGGCTCCACTTTTTGATCTTCTGGGAGCGTCCAGCCCGGGACTCTGAGGCCATGGGCGTCACCCAGCCCGGCTTCTCCTTCAGCAGCCTGTCGCGGTCAGGCCGCACACTGCGTAAGAATTTCCTAAAGATATTTGCAGTGAGAGCAAACCTGCGGCCCAGCTCCCGGGGCTGGCCTTTCTCGGCCTTGGGCTCACCTGCGCCACCAGTCTCGCCCTTCTCCCCACCCTTCTCCAGTTCTGGCAGGTCTAGCCAGTTGCCCACCAGGTCCGCAAAAACGTTGTCACCTAACACCAGGGGCTGCCGATTGCGGCCTCTGGACATCAGTGTGGAGGTCCAGTCATCGGGTTCCCCCCACTCGGGCCCCTGCTGAGTGTAGCTTTGGTGCTCTGGCAGCTGCGTCCTGGGCAGGGGGCTGGGATCCCTGCCACAGACACTCCCGTGGCCTGGAAACTTGGTGCTGCCACCAGGAGCAGGACGGCTGACAGGGGAGGGGCAGCCCCCAGGCCTGACCGCATCTCTGCCACCTTCCCCGTGAGGCCGCTTGGGCTGTGTCTGGGGACTTTCAGGGCAGCCTGGTACAGAACCCCCTCCAGAGATGTCCAGCTGTTCCAAGGCCGTCTGGACCTGCAGGAGCTTCAGTTCTTGCAGTGCCCCCATCATGCAGTTCATCTGATCCTGTAAGCCATCACCCACTTCCTTCATGGATATCTGAAGGGGAGAGAGAATGCAGAGGCCAGTGAGGCTCAGGGTAGCTCCTCATAGCCCTGAGCAAGACTCCCCACCCACCTCTTGCAGCCCAGTCAGTGCAGCTCTGTGCTGAGAGGGATTTTAATGCTGCTAAGGCTAAATAAGGTAAAAAGCATTAATAGCAACAAGCTAAGGAAGGTGCTGTCCTAAGGCCATACAGATGCTAAGAGAGTTGGTGAGATTATGACCAGGTAAACCCATGGTAGATTGAAAATACCATAAATCAAAAATGTATTTAATACATTTTACCTACCAGAGGTCACGGTTAGCCTAGCCTAGTGCCCATGTGCTCAGAACATTTACATTAATCTTGAGGCAGGCAAAAGCATCCAACACAAAGCCTACTTGATATGAGGCTGTTGAACAGCTTGTGTAAGGTACCACATGCATGAAAAAGAAAAGGGGTACACTTTCATACTATGGGTAAGTCCAAAGTCCATGTCAGGGACTCTGTGTGCGTGTGCGTGTGTGTGCGTGTGTGTGTGTGTGTGTGTGTGCGCGTGTGCATGCATGCACATGCATGTTTTTAAGAATTTTTTTGTTTTCAGGACCGGGGTTCGAACTCACAACCTTGCACTTTCCAGTCAGGCACTTGTGCCATGGAGCTATCTCCCTGGCCCCCCTGCATATTTATAATATATAACAATATAAATTTAATCCCCCAGCTGAGACTAGTTTGATGGGTCCCTGCTTGAGGGGTCCAAACTGTCCAAAGTGATGGTGGCAACTTTTTCTTTGTGGTGTCTGAGCCCTCTTTCTCTCTGATGGAGGATGGTGATGGTTGTGGTAATGATTTGTGAACATTTGACCATGATATGAATTATGCTAAATGCATATATCATTTCATTTAATCCTTTGTATAACCTCTTTGAGGTTGCTATCACTGTTCTCAGTTTAACCAGTGAAGAAACTGTGGTGGGAATAAAATAGCTCACTTAGCCACACAGTTCCTAAGAGCTGGAACTAAAATGCAAAACTGACTCACTGCCAATTCCATAGCACTAACCATCTGCATGTGGCTGGGCTTTCAGGCTACTATTTTTTGTTTTTGTTTTGTTGTATTATGCCAGGAATCAAACTCAGGATCTTGAGCTTGCCAGGAAGGTACTTATGCCACGGAGCTATCTCCCCAGAGTCCTCTGTGGGGTAATAGAGAGGGGTAGAAAGGACTGATTAGGGTTTCCTTTAGTTGTTCTTTACATCTGACTGGCCAGCAGATAAATAAGGAGGCCAGGAAATCCCCACCTGCTGGAAACCCTTGCCCAGCTCTCCCCAGCTTCTCTCCCTCCCGAGCACCTGTCCTTTCTGTAGCCCTCAGACTTGGCTCCAATTCTCCTGCTGCCTTCTTAGCCTGACTGGCTCTTCTGCCCTGGCCACATAAGAGTGGAGATCCTGAGGCCAGCTCTTCCAGACCTTTTCTGAGTTTCTGAGGACAAAGTCGCAGGTGCCATCTGGAAGGGGCTGTGAGATTGACTTGGGCGAAGGCCACATTTGGAGGCTGGGGAGGAGAGGCTCTGCTGATAACATTCACAAGGTTTGCCCTGGCTGGGCCCAAGCTGCCGTGGTCCTGCCAGCTCCCTTCCCAGATCCTGATCGAGTTACTCACAGCAAGCTTCATGTGTGGGGACCATCTGTTTCTTAAGCCCCCCAGAGACCCAGAGGATCATCTTACCTCCTGTCTTAATGCTCAGAGCTGAACATGGAGGGCAGGCGGGAAAGGTAGCTGGCAGGCCTGGGCTGCCCTGGCAGCACACTGGCTCAGGCCTCTGCATTTAATCTTCCCCTGCCAATCCCAGCCTGGGCAGGAAGTAGCATCCTAGGTAGGCTCTCAGGGAGCCAGCAACCCAGAAAGGACGGTGGAGGACTAATGCTGCTGAGGGCAAGCAGGCTTCTGCTGGTGTGAAGACTGCCCACGTGTTGTATACCTTCCCGAGATGGGGAAGACGTGGTGGCTGGAGCCTCCGACAGCCCTGGGAAGTGCTAGGGCCACTACATGAACGAGACTAGTGGTGGCAGGGGCAACAAGAAACACGGGGCCCAAGCCCGGCATGGTGGCGCACACCTGTAATCACAGCACTTAGGAGGCTGAGGCAGGAGGATCAGTGCGAGTTCAAGACTACCCTGGGCTACAAAAGTGAGCTCAAGGCCATCCTGAACTGCCTAGTAAGACTGTGTCTCAAAAAAGACCAAAACAGAAAGAAAGAAAGAAAGAAAGAAAGAAAGAAAGAAAGAAAGAAAGAAAGAAAGAAAGAAAGAAAGATGGGGCCCAGGGGTGGTTGCACCTGCTCTTGATGGCCCTGGCCCTGACCTCTTGCTTCTGCCTTTTGGATCCTTCCTTTCGGAAGCACTCTGCTGCAGCTGCTGAGACCCGGGGCAGCACCAGAGAGACTCTGGGCCCCGGACCAAGTTTAGTGCATTCTCGGCAAACTGTCTCCCTGGCCTCCCTATTGTTCCTTATCCTGGGTCCACTTTCCTGTCACACCTGCCTGGAACCTCAGAGACACTTTTGGCTTCTTCATTCAACCATCCCCTTCCTATCCAACTTCACCACGTCCCACAGTGACCCCCCCACATACATGCTGCACCTTACCATCCATCTCCAGAAGCCTTGTTTAGGACAAGACCCCCAGGCCAGCAGACATTCAAGTGTCTCACCAGTTTTCCCAAACACGCACTTCTATTCACCTCAGTCAGTGGCTCTCCCTTGCCCAGAGACTCAAATCTAAGTGATTTAACTCTGCAGTCCAGACCCACTACAGCGTTTTCCATTCTGGCCATGTCTCTGTCCCCTATGTACTTGCCATGCTGTGGTTAGGTCACTGTCTGTAACCTTTAAGATGCACATCCCTAAAGTCCTGCTGCTTAGGCGCTCAGCCCATGCTCGCCCACAAGTTTAAATGCTTCACTGCAGGGGCTGTGGGTATAGCTCAGAGGCATAACCAAGCGCACCATAAGCACCCTGGCAAGCACAAGGTCCTGGGATTGATCCCTAGTACTAAAATGTAGTAATAATTTTAAAAAGCAACAAGTACATGTCTTACTGCTCAGGAAATATTTATCAAGTAACTCTACAGGCCAGACAATGAGGCTTGTACTTCCTTATGTCACCCCAGAACCTCACTAGCACCTGGCACTTGCTATATACCCATATACTGAGTCCTACTGATACCTGTCTCCCGTCATCCATTCAAACTTCTTGTAAGATTTTTTTGGTGGTAACAGGGATCAAACTCGGAACCTTATACTTGCCAGGCAAGCACTTATTCCACTGAGCTATCTCCGCAGCTCAACCCACTGAAACTTCTTGCTACTACCTTCAGTCACTTGCTATCAGAGACAGGGGAGTGGGGAGGATGAGAAGAATACCATTTCCCAAAGCTGCATTTGACCAAGCAGCAAGGAGGCAGAGCTGGCAGGCTTCCTTCCAGAAGGCAAAACACAGTCCAGATCAGAGCAGTGGGAGGAATGAAATGACCCCATTCAGTTTATCCAGTATGGAAAAATCCATACGACATAATGCTGACATTTTGCACAAGTTTTCCATGAGAATAAGTGTGTGGACGCGTATGAATTCTGGACTGTCCATGAAACAGAGGCTCCATTTAAGTAAACAAGGGCTGAAATTGCACCCATATTTAAAGTACCTCAAGAACTTGGGTTCTGGAAACAAAAGGAACCGAGTTCAAATTCCAGCTCTGCCATGTAACAGCTATGTGACTTGGACAGGTTAAATTGTTTTTCAGTTTCTGCATTGGTCAGCATGGAAAGGACGACTTCTGTCTCATACAACTGTATGCAGATTTGATGAGGGAATATATCTCTACACAGCATAAAGAAAGGATTGGATGAATGCTAGCTGTTCATTTAAAGCTGCCTATGTATTTTCAGAACACGTTTTCCTCACTAAAAATTAACACAAAGTAATGACAAGGCTCTGCTCAGTACATCCGCTGCAGCCCAGGGGAAACACATCTCTTGTCCTGCCCTGTGCAGAGGAAGGTGAAGGAAAGGAAGAGGAAGCCCCGGCATCCTCTTCTTGCCCACCCTCACGCTGACCTCAGCCCAGCATAAGCAGGTGCTGCTCAGAAGCGGCGGGGGGGGGGCAGCTATGGGGTGGGGGGGGCGGCTACGGGAGGGAGAGAATGGAAGAAGGAAGCCAACTTGTGGGAAACTCAGAGGCCAGGGGCAGTGGGAGTGGAGCATCCCCAGGGCTTTGACCGAGAGGGGAGCCAGCAGGACGCCCTTTCCCACCAACCCCAAGGGGATGATGTCACCCCCAGAGGAAAAGCCAAAGGCCAAGCTGCTATCTTCACCCAGAGCGTGGGACCTTCTGTGATCACAGAGCTTCTTGTGCTTCAGGCCCCAAGTGAAAAAGCCTTCTGGGTTGGAGCGCAGGGCTGGGGCCAGCTCAGACAGAGCCGGAAGTAAACATCTCTATGTCCAGGTCTCCAGACCAGAAACTGCGGGACTCCTTTGGCCTCCTCCAGCTCCTGAGCCTCAGGTTCTTTCTTGGCATGGTTTTATCTTCTTGCTCTCAGGTGTCAGCTGGAGGGTCTGCGTGGTCCTGATTAGTTTGGGTGGGAACGGATCTAACGGCCACCTCCCTTTCAAGTGCGCATGTGTGACTGAACTTTCGACTGCCAAGTGCAAAACCTTTAATAATCACATCCCAGGGAATGTCATGGGCCTCTCTCCTGAGAGTGGCTGTGAATGGCCTTCACTGTGCTCTTTGCCTACACACACTGCTCAGCCCAGCTCCCAGCCCTAGCATTTCCCGGCCATTTTATTATTTATTTATTTATTTATTTATTTATTTATTTTTGTCTTTTTGAGACAGGGTCTCACTATGCAGTTCAGGCTGGCCTGGAGCTCACTTTTGTAACCCAGGCTGGTCTCAAACTCACACTGATCCTCTTGCCTCAGCCTCCTGAGTTCTGGGATTACCAGCGTGCGCCACCATACCCGGCTCTTGGCTTCATTTTAAACATGATCTTCACATCAAACTTCGGATGGCTGAGGCTCACCTCAGCGTATGCTGTGTTCTGTATTTGGAACTGCACGGCCATTGGTGCCCTCCAGGTGTGGGAGAGAATCCCACGTGGTAGTCTGGAGCCCTAGCAGACTAACCAGGGCTCGCACTGACCTCAGCCTTAGCTAACCTGTCCACCTGCTCCTGGCCAAAACACAAGGCTCTCCCATTGGTTAGCACGTGGCCCTTCCCTTCCACGCTACTGGGGCACCACGCTTGCTCTGGGAGGCTGGCTACACAGTGGGGCAAGGACCACTTGGGGGATTAGGAACCTGGCAGACTTCTCTCTATGCTGCCCAAACATTCCCCGCAAGAATGTTATCTTCACCATATCAACATATGATTCAGACTCCGTTTAATAATTTATTTAAATTCATTTATGCAAGTAAATGTGTTCATGAAGGATCCCACATGAAAAGTATATGGCTTGCCGCCCTTAGCCGATAGCTGTGAGTATACAGGCTATCTGGAGCACAACCACAAGAAACATGGCTCCTAGCTCATGAGGTCCTGAAGACAGAGTATGAGTCCCTCCTCCAGGAGCCTCTGAGACCTGAGTCAGTTCCTTCCCTCTAAAGGCTCTTCTTCACTGACAGATGAGGGGAGGGGAAATGCCTGCCCGTGGCTATAGGCACAGATGCCACTGGGACCCCAGACCCAACACTCTGAGCAGTGTATTGGGGTCAGCTGTCCACGGGCACCCCTGCTGTGCACACTCTCTGGGCCCTTTGTAGTGGGGTTGGAAGAAGAGGTGCCAGCATCCTCGGCTCCCTTCCCAATCCCTGCTCCGGGCCCCTGACTGATCCTGCAGCTGTGCCCTCCATCCATCCCTCTCACGCCCTCTCCCCACTCAGCCAGAATCCTTTGACACAGGCTCAGCTTTGCCCATGGAACTGGCAGAGTGCCCTGCCTCACCTCCCCACCCCCATTACTCACAAGATCCCCATACAGTTCCTTTCAGCCGCTGAGGAAGCTACTGAGGAGGCTTTGGGCCGGAAATGGGAAAAGCCCTGTTTTTGCCAAACAGCCCATTCTCCAGTTCAGTGAATAGGGACCTTCTTGGCTCTTGGCTGGGGCTCTCAACAGGAAGGTAACTGGGAACCTGTGCCAAGAGCTGCGGGAGGGCAGTGGGGAGTGGGGAGAGAGAGGAAGTGAGGACGTGAAACGATGAGCCTGCCTTCCTAACTAACTAGTCTACCAGGGCTCACGTGTTCAGGCCAGAGGCAAACAGATGGAAAGAGAGATCCAGTGTTCCTTACATCCTCGAGGGGCCTGCCCTTCGGCCTCAGCAGGCCCTTAGAGCTTGAGCTCCTCTCTCCTGCAGTCAGTCACATCCCTCAGGAAGCCAAGGGACCTCAAGAGGTCACCTTCCTCTTCTTCTTCCTAGATCAGGCCTTCACACTCTGTTGTCTGGATCCTTATAATAACGACCTAACTCACTCTCCTGCCTCGGTTTCCTCCCTCTCCCCTTCTCCATTCCACACGGCCTCCTAGGTCTGGGGCATATCCCTGACCGTGCTGCTCTCCAAAGGACACCAGAAGGCAAACACTGTCAGAGCATTTAGGGTTCCCCCACCAGCCAAGCTGTTCTCAGGAGGCCTTTCAGCACTGTTGCCTGCTATGGCTCTATACAGGCCCCATGTTCCACACACATTCGGTCTGGTCTTCACACATCTGCAGGACTTCTGCTCTGTGCCTTTTGCTCCTGTTTCTCTACCTGCCTGGGACGCTGTCTAGCTCACAAGCTATCTCTTCTGCAGCAGGAAGCTGGCCCCGACCTCCCAGAGGGGGCCACTCTTCCTTCTCAGAGTGCCAGCCTGTGCTCCTCCCACCACACATATCCTCTATTTCTGTCCTAGTGTCACTGTGCACTTGGAGCATAAGCTCTGTCATCAGGCTAACTGGGTCTGAACTTCACCTCCACCACTTCTCAACTCTAAAACTTGGGCCAAGTCTCTTAAACTTCTCCTATTTTTATTTTCTGAATTCAAAAATGGAAAGAAAAGCCGGGCGTGGTGGCTCACGCCTGTAATCCCAGCACTCAGGAGGCTGAGGCAGGAGGATTGGTGCAAGTTCGAGACCAGCCTGGGCTACAAAAATGAGCTCAAGGCCAGCCTCAACTGCATAGCGAGACCCTGTCTCAAAAAGACAAAAAAAAAAAGGAAAGAAAGTACAGCTCCTCCGTGCTCCTTTGGCAATTTAACTAACAACACAATACATTTCATTCTGACATATTAATATAAAAATAAACACATGTTATTATCTTTTCTACTAACCATAGGTTCCCTGAAGAGAGGATCGATATCTGTTTATATTTGTAGCCACAATGCTAATGTCTGGTTAGTGCCTTAAACAGTAGATCTCAGTAACTATTGTGTTCTGTGAATAAGTGACTCTTGTGCAAACCAGTCTGATTAACACAAACTCATGAGTCTACCAAGTCCCTGCAATGTATTAGGCACTATGCCAGGTGATAAGGACCAAACATAAAGATAAGTGGTGAAATATTTCACTTACATTGTCACTTGACCTTCATAGTCGGTATTTTTATTGTTCTTCAATACTGGGGATTGAACCCAGAGCCTTTACATTGATCTACATCCCCAGTCAGTTTGCTTTTTAATTTAATTTTATTTTTTGAGACAGAGTCTCACTAAGTTGCCTAGGCTGGGCTCAAGCTTGTGATCCTCTTACCTCAGCCTCCCACCATGGTGGAACCACCTACCTGTGTTACCAGGCCCACTTTGAAATAAGTATTTTTAAAATTCCATTTTAGGGATGAAAAAACCAAGACAGAAAGAGGTCAAGCATTATGCCAAGCTCAGGTTGGCTCACCCAAATCCCATGCTCCATGCTCTCCTCATCTAAGGAGCAACAAGTCCCTTTTTCCCTGGCTTTAAACATCAAGGAGACTGGGGTGAGACCCTCTGCAAAAGTTTCATTTCTACCTAAGACAATTTGTTCCTCTACCTCAAGAGCTAAAGGCTGCTCCCATTGTAACTCCTTTATCCACCTTTCTCTTCATTTTGCCTTTATGTCCTGGTTCCTAAAGACTAGAGAACAGAACAGTACTTTCTGGGAGCACCACGTTGCATGGAGGACCTCTTCCATCTGAGAGAGGAGACTGCTTCCCTGTCTCAACTGGGACAGACATTCCAGAAGAGGGCCTTTTGGGACCTCCCTCTCCTCGAGAAAGCCTTCCTAGCCTGGCTGTATTTCATGAGCCCAGTCACTCGGGCTTTCTGTATTCTATTTGTTCTACACTGACCTGAATTCAGGAGGAATGCCCTGTGGGCATCTTACATCTGCTTCCTCAACATGTCTGCTTCTAGCCCATTTGCTGGAAGCCCACAAGGGAGCTGTGTGTGAGGAACAGCTGGTCTCAAGGCCTCATGTTCAGGCAGGGCCCCTCTCTGGCGGCTGCAAGGGAAGAGAGATGTGCTTCCCGCTGAGTCCTTGCAGCCCCAACCCCTTCAACTCAATAAAGAAGTGAGTCAGCTGCCACTACTTCTCTAGCCACACTTCATCCCTGAAACCTGACCCCCACCCTTCCAGACAGGAGGGAGGCATGGCTGCTCTTTAGCCACCAACTTCATTGGGCCAGGACCCCTGAACTTCTAGCCTCCTCCAAGTGCTCACTTGCTATGATGCAATTATTGTTTTCTCAAGACACTGAGAGATTCTGCTACTTTGGCTTTTAGGAAGACTCTTATCTACATTTTGTGGGCCAAGGACAGGACCAGGATGAGGAGGAGAGCAGAGAACACCCTGGACACAGATAATTTCACAATCTGTTAGTGTTTCCTCCTGCACACGCTGGAGTCTTATCTCCACACTGACTGAAGGATGTTTGCTTCTTGAAGGGAACTGAGTGAAATAAATGATGCCGAATTTGAGCAGTACTGCAGGAGGCCATTCCTGGGCACAGACCATCTTAGGGTACCATGCTCCAGGGAGGCACAGAAACCCTGCCTGGGATCAACCATCTTCAGGATGAAAACTCACCCAGCCCCCAGTTCATGATATAAACCAACCTCATGCCTTTGCCCCTCCATTGCAGGCCTGGGTATAAACAAGCCCATGCCACCTTATCCTAGCCACAGACCAGCTTCGTCTACTTCAATCTCTTCAGTCTACTTCCCCTTTGCTTCCACTTGAGATACAAAGGCACTGAGATCTGTTCGTGCTACCTAAACCTTGAGCCTGAGGTGGCAGAGCTTAAGACTCAAATACCTCTGCTGTCTCCTTTCAGAGCAATCTGGCACTGGGGAGGGGGTGGAAACACAGGGAGGGGTTTGCGGTTCTACCATCTGAGTGTCATTCTGGGCCCCTGGCCAGGCCTTTGGCTTCCTCTCCAAGAGTCAAAGGCTGGAACTGCTCAGACAAAAGACCAAATGAAAGCTGATGTGGAGCAGGGTTACTCTAGCCTCTCCCCTTCCTCCTCTTAGGCACTAGGGGCTCATGGCCTTGGCAGAAAGGGTGGAAATCAAGATCTGGAGCTCAGCTCAGTGCAGATTCCTATTTGTCTTTTTAAATCCTCCTGGCATCCACAGACTGTCTTCTTCCCCTCACCACCTCCCACCTAGGGTGCTGTATGACATGCAAATCAGTAGGATTTTAAAATTCGGGCCCATGCCAGGAACACCCACAAGCCCTGCATTTAGGCAGATCCTGATGTGGGTGGTATAGGCCCCACTCTGAGCACAGAGAAGAGGATTCTATTAGTTTCTTTTTTCATGCAGCATGAGTTTTGGACCTCAGATATGGTGAGGCTCTTGTCCTCCTTTTGGGTACTGGACACGAAGTGGGAAAAATTAAATTATGCACGAGTGGGCTGTGGCCACCATCCTGGCATGAGATGCAAGTTAAAACTAGTACAGGAGGGACATTGTACAGGTTAAGAAGAGCTGCACAAGACACTTAGGCTCGCACCAGAGAAATACTTTTGTGGACCAGTAACTTTCACAACTGTCAAGTCAGAAAGGGCTTCAGGAAGCCAGGCATGGTGGCACAAGCCTGTAATCCCAGCATTTGGGAGGCTGAGGCAGGAGGATTGGTGCGAGTTCGAGACCAGCCTGGGCTACAAAAGTGAGCTCAAGGCCAGCCTGAACTGCATAGCGAGACCATGTCTCAAAAAGACAAAAAAAAAAAAAAAAAAAAAAAAAAAAAAAAAAAAAAAAAAAAAAAAAAAAAAAAAAAAAAAAAAAGGGTGGGGGGCTTCAGGGAAAAAGGACGAAAGAAGCGAAAGAAGCGATCATTAACCTGAAAAGGCAGACAGGAAGAGTGCCAGGGTGACTGTCAGGAAGTATCAATGAGAACACCTGCCACTTCAAGCTCCCTCCTCACTCCCCCTCCGAAGCCAACACGAACGCCATGCCAAGTTCCCTCCCAAGCAGGAAGAGTAGAGCCTTTGCAGGCAGAAGTGGAAAACTGTCTTGGAATCTGGACAGCCCTGAGCTGGCACTTTCGGGACGCAGGTCTGTGCTGTGCACCCTCTTGCCCTGGCTCTGAAAAGAAAGGACAGGAGCGAAGACAGACCAAAGAGACAACTCGGACAGAAACTCAGAGATGTGGAGGTAGAAACGAAGACTCAAGAAAGATCCTGTTGAAGAGGAGAAGGACAGAGGACAGAGGAGGTGGATAGGCATCCTAGCCGCCAATTCTGGTCGCTCAAGAAGTAATAAAGGCAGAAGGACCGGTAAGGAGGCAGGCAGGTCGTGCACCAAGTCGATGACAATTAGCCTGGCGCTCCCTAACTGGCTTTCCACCGCTTGATCCCGTCTCCTGTTTGGGATTCGGTCCTACCCCAGACCAAGCTACTTCTACTGGGCCCTGCGCCCCGGGGATTCAGCACGTTCCCTGCACTCTCTCCAAGCCCAGACCTGACATCTGGCTGGGCCTCCACAACTCCCGCTCGCGAGCAGCCAGGCGGCGCCCCTCCTCCCGGAGAGCCCTCCCCCGTCATTACAGCTGCCAGCCCCCTCCCTGTTGGCAGGCAAGCCCAGGCAGACAGCCGGCCCAGCCTGCCCCCGCAGCCGCGCCAGCTCTGCCAAGCCCGGCAATGCTGGGGCTCGGGCGGTGCCAGCTGCCCTGGAGCGAGCGGTCCCAGGTGACCTCCGCCCAGGGCAGGGATGAGGCCTGCGCTCCGGGAGAGGAAGGTGGCCCCAGCACCTGCGGCGTTCGGCTGCTAGGGCCTGCCTCTCCCGCGCTCGGCGGCCGAGGTGCCAGTGGTCTCCGGGTGAGCCCTCAGCGTCTGGTTTTCTCTAGGTCACATGTCAGCTTGGTTGGCCGCTCTCGCTGTCGCTGTCACTTTTTCTGATCACAACTGTCTGAAGTTTCCTCGTGGCCCTTTCCCGGGGGCACAGACCCTTCCTCTGTCTGCCGGCTACCGTCCTCTCCTGCCTTTGTCGCCCTGCGCACGACCCGGCTGTCCGAGCCCTGGGGCCAGAGCCGGGGACCGTCGGAGGGGAGCAGCCCTCCCCGCCCGCGCCGTCGGCTCGGTTCTTACCAGCTCCTGTTTTAGGCGACGCAAGTAGCAGTCCATTTCCCTGATCTCTTCTCTCACGCGCCCATTGGCCGGGCGCGGCTCCACTGGCGGCCCTCGAGCGGGGACGGGGAGCCCTGCCTCGCCCGCACGTGCGCCCCGAGATCCGGCAGCGCGCAGCTGAGCCTCTGCTTTTGCCCCTCGATCCAGACTCGGAGCTGCGTCCCCGCGGCTAGCCGCTCGCGCTCGATGCCGGAGGCGGAGGGAAAAGTGGGGCAGCCAATCAGAACTCGAGGCGGGGACGTTCTCAGCCTATGAGGAGAACGGCCGGGAGCCGCTGGGCGGGTGGCCGCGCGTGGGCCAGGCTGCGGGGGTTTCGGGGATCGCGGGGTCCCTGCGGGTGCCGCGGGGTCGTCTTGAGCCCGGACCATACAGACGCCCCAGCAAGCTCCTCTGGGTGGTGTACAGGGCCGGCTTGCTGCTAGGGACCCGACTGTGCTCCTAAGTCCCGAGCCCACTCACCTCTCCCACCCGCGGGGAGAAGCTCTATCCCAGGCGCCCAGTTGCAGTCCCGGGGCAGCCCTCGTCCCCAGAGGACACGGGCAGGGGCTGCGCCCGCCTCGTCCGCCTCTCCCGACGTGCGCTCCTCGCAGCCCACCCTCGGGCAGAGCCTGGAAACCACGTGGGGCCTCAAGCTTGAGGCGAAGCGACGCCGGCGGTGCGCGGCGTCCCCGCGAGCGTGTAGGTCCGTAGCAGCTGGGTAGGGCCGCGGGAGCTCTGCCCTTGGGGACTTACGCAGGCTGAGGGGGACATGAAACAGACAGGTAAACGCAAAGCCAGTAATCTCAGAAAGTGCTTAAGGACAACGCACAACTGGGCCACGCTAGGGACTGTGCGAAGCAGTACCCTCCGGAGCGGAGAAGCAAGCCTCGCTCGCCCCGAACTCGCCTTGCCTGCCTTGGTGAGGTCGAGAATGGAGCGGGATTTGAAGGAGCTCCGAGGCCCCGCAGCCCGGCCTCTGCGCACCAAGCTCGGGCTGCCCCGCCTCCCCCAAGCCACCGGGCGGGGCCCGGGAGTAATTAGGGAAATTAGCGACATGTTGTTTCAAGGTAATTAACGGGAAACAATGTTTGCCCCAGGCAGAATTTTGGGGCTCTACTGGGATACAACCGTGAGGGCGCGGGCAGAGGTGCAAATTGGGCTGTGTCAAGCAAAAGCATCAATTCCTGCTCACGGTAGAAAAACACAAGAAAAGAGGAGGGAGGAAGGGAGTGGAAGGGGACAAAGAAGAGGAGGGGGCGCTCAGGAGGGCGCAGCCTGGTCCAAGCCTGAATCTCCATCGTTCTTTCCCTACCAAGGGCCCGCGCTCGCCCGGCTGGGTTCAGTCGGTGGTGCCTGTGGACAACTCGAGAGCAGCATAATGCAGCGGCGAGTGGGGCACAGGGTGTGCGTTGCTCGCTGACGGGACCCCAGATTGCATTTTCTTTTTCTCTCTGGGCCTTCACTCCGCAGCTCCCAGCGTCATCTACCCTCCAGGAGGCAGCTTTCCAGGAGACCCTGCTTAGTGGAACCTGGAGTGTGCGCAGTGGCAGTTTTTGGCCTAGTAGAACAAGGCTTGAATTGAGTATTGTGGGACTGAGTGGGGTAGAACATAGGAGATAGCCATTAACTAACGTCTATGGAGACTCCCTTGCCTGGACAGGAACCCCACCCAAATGTTCTCTACCACGGGGAGCCTTGCTTCTACCTTTCAGCTCTCCATCCTGCAGCAAAGGGGCCAGTGTAAGAAGGCTGAGTAAACACTGGTGAATCTGTGTCTCACTCTTCCCTGGAGTCACATCGATGCTCCAGGTTTTCCCTCCCTGAGACCTTAGGGCTGGAATCCTCTCAGAAGACTCCTCTTGGAGCCCAGCTGTGGTTGAAACTCAAAGAGAAGCAGGCTGTTTGCCTGGCAGGAACCTAGGGCTGGGTAGTTAGGAATTTGTGCTGTTAATACAGACAGTACCTTTCACAAACATTTTCCTTTCACTGGGCCTCAGTTTCCTTTGCTTAAGATTTAAATCTGTGTGAGCCTAATTACACAACTCGCTTCTGACAACCATCTGTGAGGCAGTCAGGATAAGGGCTTTTGCTCCATCTTACAGATGAAGCATGAGTAGTTAGTAACAGCAGCTCACAGGCTAGCCACTTTTAAGGTTAAAGACTTTGGCAAGAAGAAAATGACAACTAATCTCAGTGGAGAGCTCAAAAATAAAACGGTCCTAGACAAGTCATAAGTGCATATATTAACTACTGAATGCTTCCTACAGGACTTTGGGAGGCACACACAGACAAACTCTGAAGTCCTTTCACGATGCTAGGCCACTTCAACCCATGAGAAGGCCACCATCACCCAGGGGTCTCTCATGCTCATCTTTTTCTGAAGACATAGCTTTTCTTGAGGCAGAGTAGGAGGCAGGAGTAGGCAAATGAACTACCTTTTGCTATTTCTTTTTTTTTTTTTTTTAAGGGTTTAAATCACAAAGAATAAAGGCTGTTACCATGGTTATATAAACACTGATAAATATTCCTGGGCTGAGGATGGGGGTTGGGGAATTATGATTCATTTTCTCTGAAGAACAATCAGATGGCTCAGCCTCCACCCTCCTGCCACCCCAAAAAGTCAGTCTGGAGAAAGAATAAAATTATCTCACTTAAAAGTAAATAAAGGCCAAGCACAGTGGCACATGCCTATAACCACACCACTTGTAAGGCTGAGGCAAGAAGATCACTGTAAGCACAAGGCCAGCCTGAGCTATGCATCAAAACCCTGTCTCCCCCACTGTCTCCCCCCCAAGAAAAATAAAAAGAAGAAAGGAAGAAAAGAGATCAGAGGTATTAACATAGATTGTGGACATGCTTTCTCTAAGCCATTCAAAACTGGAATGGAACTTTCAGAAATACCTGGGTATTTGTTCCCAGCAAGTAAGGGGTAAGTAGAGAGAGGACACTTCTCACAGGGAGGAGGGGCATTCCTGGAACTAAGTCCACAGTTGTCACACAGGTGGGGTTTGCAGCCAGCAGAGTCAGTGAGGGTGGCCCCTTTGTATCTCTGCAAGAGCCTGAAGGTCTTGGCACCTGTGATGAGAGGGGAGAGAGAAGCAGAGCCAGTTATGTTCCAGCAGAGCTTGGATCCAGAGTGAAGCAACGACACCTGCCATTCTCCTTGCTTCAGATGCCTTGGCTTCCACCTGAAGATCCCAACCCACCCTGTTTTGGCCTGCTCTGAAAGACCCACCCCTGAGAGGTGGTATCTATCTTCTCGTCTCCATTGGCAACAGAAGAGCTGAGCGCTCCTTCAGATGTGAGGAAAGAGATAGGTAGCCACACAGCATCTGGATAGCACAGCATAACGGCAGCCTCGCACGGGGAAGCATCATGTCCCCACTGCCCTCCTTCCTTAACACTGTAGCTGACAAAAGCTGGTGTTCCTCATCTCCCTCCCCTCCCTCCAGAGCCCCTGAGCACCACTGGTGGAGGTTGACCCTGAAGATAAACACATGCTGTTGGAATGTGTTCAGATACCACTGCAGAGCCGATGCTTTCCAGGCAAAGGACTTGCCCCATAGGCTGGCACAGAGGTGCTGCACAGGGGCTGTGTATGTGCTGTGTGTGAATGCACGGAATGGTGGGTGAGCTGCTGAACTGGGGCTTCGCTCTACCTGGAAGGGCCTAACTTTTAGGCTGTATCACATCTTCCTTTGTCCATTGCAGGAAGAGGGCGAGGATTCTTCACTCTGTACAATCTACAGATCAAGAGAGGTGGTGGAGAGGGTGAAATGGCCTCTGTGTTGTTAAAGCCGCTCAGTTCCAAAAGAATGGTTTGATTGGATTTTACTAATAATAAAAAACCTTATAATTGGCTGGAAAATTCAAAGGCTCCAGTAGTAAAGCTCCATAAGCTTTGGACATCTTGAAACATGGCATCAGAGGAGCTGAGGTCCAAAGAGGATGATCTGCATGGGGTGGGGGGGATTGGTGTCCCATTTTCCAGGATTGTGCTCTTTGTACTACTTTACAGATCATGGATGGAATGTGGCCCTAAGGGAGAACCACAATATAATGTTGCGAGTCATTAAGAATATGTTTTGTGGCTCCACATCCGGGCACTTGCCATCACTTCCACCCGGTTGCTCTTTATTACTACTACTTGGCCCTTTGTGCCAGGTGTAAGTGAGGACCAGGGGCTGACAGCCTGCCAGGGTGAGACTTGTTAGCAAGAGGGAAAGAAAGGCTATCTGCTTCTCCTCCTGACACTAAGCAGGGAGGAGAAAGGAGGTCACGTCTCAGGTGTGGCTTGCCACATATGTGCTTCCACTAGGCTGGCAGAAGCCCCCTCTGGTGTGCTGTAAAGGTCACCTCCCCTCCCTAGAACTGTCTTAGCACCATCCAGACACCAAATGGAAGGGATGCATTGGAGATTTTAGCCTGGAGATTTTAAAAGGAAGACAATGAGTAGAAAGACAAGACGGTGCTTTGGGACTTAGGCTGGGTGGGGCTGAGGTTGGCAGCTTCTACCACCAGCAAAGAGCAAGCCTCAAATTCCCAGATAGGAAAGACAGTGAGGCTGACAGACAGCATCAGTACTAACAAATGAAGATGCATATTGAAGAATAGGAGCTGAACACACACAACAGCTAGGGTTTTATTGCCCCTCCTTCCCAGCACCGCACAGGGTTTTGTTTGTTTGGTTTTTGTCCCGTGATTATTCCCCATGAATCACCATCCATAGAAAGTGACTGAAGCCATGGAAAGTGAATAAGGAATTCCCCAAAGGGTCTTTTGTGTCTCTGCCTGAACGGTTTTGGAAATAACGTGCATTTTCATTTTTCTGACTTAGAATCATAGAATTTTGGAGCTGAAAAGGACCGTATGGATAATGACAGCACGTGGCCGCATGGAAATGTGGAGAAAAGAGATGCATGGTTTTGACACTGCCATCCATCACGAAAGAATCCTGACCCAATGGAAAGCGCAGGAAGGCTTTGGTGGTGCTAGGCATTCATTTGCTCTGCTCAGCCTGGAAATGTGGGTGCTCCTAGACCAGAAGGAGGGAAGATGAGATGGTGACTTGTCCCAGGCCACACAGAGGTTGGCTGGTGCCAAATGGAACTGCCTTTGGCTCCCAAACCTACACACCCTCAGTCATCCAGCTCCTCACCGTGTGGCTTTGGACCAGTGTTTAACTTCTCCAGGCCTTAATTTTCTCCTATGTAATCTCTAACAAAACAAAACAAACAAAACAAAACAAAACACACTACACCAAACCAAAACAAGACAGCTTTTCAGCAGTCTCTGTTTCCTGCCTAGGCATATAATTTAACAAGCCCAGAAGCCGGAGTGCAGAAGGGCTCATGGTTTGTTCTACACTGCCTAGGTGGCTATGGCAGAACCCAGACTCATGGCTGTTGCCTCCAGGTAAGGCTTCCTTTTGCTCCACTTCACTTTGGCAGGTGTGTCTGGAAGAATATAAATCCTTACCTTAGATGAGTAAATGGTTTCAGATAAATCGGGGAAGTTGGGCTTGGGTGTGGCCAGTCTTAACACCAAAGATGAGTGTAGGAGTCCAGGGCTATTTGTCTAAGTATCTATGATTTAGGCAGTCTGTCTGCTGTTTGTGTTTTTCAAGTCATGAGTGGTGACCTCAGAGAAGAAGTAAGATGACACCATGTCTGGTGTGGCAATACTCTTCTCTGATGGTGTTTCCAGTCACTTGTCCTCCCCAAGCACGTTGGAGCCTTTCATACCAGCTCTCTCCCCACCTTTCTTCACAGTGTTTGGCAGGGGTGCAGTTTTGTTCTTCTCTCCTTCGCTTTTCTCTGCCTCAAGTTAGGATCTGATCATTAGTTGGTGTGCAGCCTGGGGTGTGGGGGAGTGTGTCTGGGAGCAGGGCATGTCAGGATCCCTAGGGATCCACCACTTTTACCCGATCTACAGCCTAATGTCCTCTCTACTGAAATAGATTGGAATGTGGCGCTTGTATTCATAAGCTCGTCCCTGGGCTTCAGCGAAGGCAAGAGCAAGGGCATGGCTGGGTAAGGCATCACTTATCCACAGTGGCACCATTTGTCCTGATGTGTGTGTGTATCCCTGTCTTAGTTTCCTTTTACTCATTGCTGGGACAAATACCCGACACCCAAAATCAGCGGTTCTCAACCTGTGGGTCACAACTCCGGCAGAGGTCGAACGACCAAAACACAGGGCTCACCTAAAGCCATTCTGAATCATGACTGTAGCAAAATTACAGTTTTGAAGTAGCCACCAAAATTATTTTTTGTTTTGGGGTCACTGCAACATGAGGAACTGTATTGTGGGGTCACGGCATTAGAAAGGTTGAGAACCACTGCCCACAATGAAGGAAGGAAAGGTTTATTTGGCTCACAGTTACTGGAGGTTTCAGTCCATATTTGGTCTGCTCCAAGGCTGAGTGGCAAATGGCAGAGAGCAGCAGTTCATGGTGGCAGAACAGCAACAATAATGTTGACCGAGACAACCAACCAAGGGAGCAGAGAGCAACAGTGCGAGTCTGTCTCTCTGTCTCTCTTTATATTGCATCAGGCTCTCTGCCTTAGCCTATCTGCCTGAGGCCACACCTATAATCCCCAGCAGTGCTCAGACCCATAATCTTAGTACTAAAACACACAATCCCAGTGACTCATGAGTCAAGTCTCAATCTGTAGAAGTCCCTGCCCCGTGATTACACGAGGCTTTAGGGGGACAACTAGACATAAACCATAGCAGTCCCACACTCTGAAATGAGCTCTCACCCACTGGTGAGTGGAAGATGAGCTTTGACAGGTGAGGAACTTGGTGGCAGGTGAGGAAGCCAGCGGGGTATCAGTGTTATCCTCTTACCATTGCTGTTTGCTGGTGTTGCTAACAGTGTCACCCACCTCTTTCCCTCCCCTGAATTGCAATTAAGTAAAATGAAAATGACTGGGGAGGGCTTAGGCCTCTGCGAAAGTGATGTGAAGCCAGGGGATGGCCTCATGGCCTCTGGAAGCAAGCTGGGTGCTTTACGTACGGTATGCACTGGGCCAGCGGGGAACTGGCAGTTTCCTGATGGCTCACAATGCAAGCTGCGTGGTGTATATTTCTATTGGGTGAAAGAAAAGATGGCCCTCCAGGGACTAAATCTTAGGAAATGCTGCCATATGGCATAAAACTGGAGGCAGTGCATGCCAAGATTTGGAGGCAGAAGTCCTAGATTTTTGGACTGACTGTACACCAGTCGTGTTGTCTCTACTGCCTCGGTTTCTCTAATTGTACAGTGCGGCTCGTGACCCCACCACTACTTGCTTGCTGTGAAGGCAGAGTACATCAAGGCCCCTTGAAATGTCAAGAGCACTATTCTAAGTGTGAGGCCCCACTAGCAGAGTCTGCCTGGCCTCCCGGGAGGCAGCAGTCTGCCTCTGTGTCACTTTCCACAGCCTGTGCTCAGTCAGGGCCCTAAGCACTGCACATTCATAAATCTCACCACCTATCTATAGTCAGCAAATGAAGGAGAGGGCAGGCTGGCACTGTGCTTCTCTCTGATCTCCTTATCCACCCCCCCTGCCCCCACCCTGAAGACAGTGATCTGCTGCCCCCACCCCTCCCCTCCTGTCAGTTTAATTTAACAAGGGTGCGGGAGAGGTTTGATTTAATCAAACCAGTTGCTGCATCCATTCTTCTCAGAGGTCCTTCAGTGTCACCACGAAGGCTCAGATTAGACAGTGACAATTACTTCTCCCTCCCTGGCTATTGCCTCCCCCTTCTTTGCTCTTCCCGGAGGGAACAAGGAGGCAGACCAGTCTCCTGGGACCTAAGAATAGATGCGGGAGGATCAAAGGAGGGAAGCAGGCTCTAGCTCCAGAAAGCCCCTCTCCGCGCCTTACATGGCCTTGTTGAAGGCCAGCAACAGCCCAGAGGGTGGAGGTGGTGCAGAATGGGAGCAGAGCTGCCTTGCAAAGACATGGCCCGCCATCTCAGGCCAGAGCTCTGCCGAAGATGGAAACCGACACATTGTCAGGAATCTGGGGGTGGGAGTGGGGTGGTCCAGGTAACTGTGTGCCCCCCCTCCAGCATTCATTTCTGGGTTCTCAGCCTGGATCCTGAGGTCTCTGGAGCAGGGTGTCACCAACGATGAGGTGAGGTTACAGCCATCTAAATTTCTGTGGCTCTGTTCTTGATTGGAAGCCATCAGTGACAGGAGCAGCTGCCACCTGAGCCAGGCTTCAGGGGAGATCATGAAATGACTCATGCATGTGTGGTGTGCGTGTGTATGTGTGTGTGTGTGTGTGTGTGTGTGTGTGTGTGTGTGTTCTCATGGCTGCAGGGCAAGGCATGGGAGTCTCTGGTATAGAAAGCTCAGAATTGTAGGACTAATTTCCCTTCATTCGACACTTTCCTTTGGGAGAAGCAGTACCTCCTGCTCCCTTGAACTTCCCAAAGAACAAGGATAAAGGCCACTTCACGAGAATGCCCTCTCCCGATGGCAGAAATCCTTTTTCGTTTACCTCATTTGTGTCACATTCCTCCATCGGTGGAGCAACTAACGGACAGGTGGGCCCCTCCCCGGGCCCCTTCCGGAGTCCTCTCCCTACTGCTTGCCTTGTAGCCTGATATGCAGCAGACTTTGCCATCCACAGAAGCAGAATATGATTAGCAGAAGCCCTTCAGGACAGCTCCAAAGAGAATCCCTCAAATGTGTATTCTATTGAGTGTGTGTCATTGCTGCTGACAGCCATTTTATCAATTAAATTCCACATTCCCAGTCCTGGGAGACACCAGGAACCTCCCTACCTAATAAATCACAGGCCCCCAGTTATTGTTAAATGTCTCATCAGTCTCTAATAAACTCCCTGCCAAAAGGAGTAGGTTATTTATTATGCCGCCTGGACAAGAATGGATTAGGCCCCTTTCTCACAGGAAGAGCAAACGTGACACTTCGCTCTCTGAAGCGAGAGAGTGGTACAAAATGGAACAATCAGTCAATCAACTCAAGCTTTGGGGAAGGGGAACCTGTTCTAGATAGAGCACGGGTGATTGCCTGGTGCCCCCAGGACCAGAGATGGCCGTGAGGAATACAGGAATTCTGACTTCTGCTGCCCTCTCCTGCTTTTTATCTAAACAATAGTAATAAAGATACTGGCACCCTATGGGCCTAGAAGCACATGTAAAAGTAGTGATTCTCCATGTGGGACATGGTCAACTGAGACTGACCAAGGTCATAAAACAATAAATTGTGACCAGAAGCAGAGGTGGTTTTTGTTGGTAAATTAGACTCAAGACCAAGGACTACACTAGTTCACCAAGCAGATGAACTGGAGAATGTAGGGTACAAGCACCCGTGGCTGGGACATGGACTGGCAAGCATGGGCTCAGCTGTGGTTTGCTGGACAAATGGCACACGGTAGCACTGAGGTTCAGAAAGGAAGACCCAGGAGCTCCTAGGTGTGAAAGCCCATGTGCAGTATACTTGTCACTACCTGTCTTCAGTTAGATACCAAACTTAGCCTGGATGTATAAGTCCAAATCCAAGTTCTTCAGCTTCGCCATGAATCAAGCTCTAATCTCCACTCTCCACTGTGTCTCTGCACTGTTACATAACAGGACTGCTTTGGGAAGAGCATAACATGCTCATTTTCTATGCCTCATGTAGCAAGCAAGGTGCTGTGTGATGTGGGGCCAAAATATCCCTGCAGTCCCATTTCCTGCTAACTTGCCTGCCTCCCCACTGATGCCCTTCCCATCCCCAAACTATTATGGGTTTTCATGCTTCCCCGCCTCTACACAAACTGTTCCCTTTGCCCAGAATATCTTCCTGAGACTCCTCTGCTGGCTGAGTCTCCTCCCGCCCCCATTGCCTGTGCATGTTTTACTTGTCCTTCAGAAGCTCAGAATCTTAGCTCCTACTGCTTCCTGGGATGCATCTCCCGGTGTTTCTGCCTGGGCAGAGCCTTGGCCAGACCTTGTGCATGCAGTTTTTCTCGTAGTTCATGCATGCTTTAAACCACTTTCATTTTGGGTCGGGGCAAAAGGACATCGAGAAGCAAGCTCCCTGAACATCAAAAGCTGTTCTCCGAAATCTCCTAGGAGTTTTTGCTCTCTCCCACATGACAGCCACACTTGGAGCCACGAAGGCCCTGAAAAACTACAGCACTGCACGACTTTACACCAGCTTGTGCCCTGTGCATATGTCAAGCTTGATCATTTCAACTCTTTTAGGCCCGAAGGTGGGAAGATCCTGGGGTCCTCAGAAAGACCTGTGTCTGCAACCCACTTCTTGAGCTCTGTGACTCTGAGAAGCTTTTTTTCCCCTTCTCAGGAGCAGCTTGTGGGCAACATCTCCAACCGAGGCATCCAACACTTCCAGAAGTGCAGACATGGGCTGGGCCTTGAGCTGCTTTCTCTACCTCTGTAGCTTGATCCTCTACATCCCAAGTTCCTTTAGAAGGTGGCATGGTTTTCCACCCATGTAGTCCCATGTTTACCCCCTGCAAAGCCCAGTGGCTTCTGTTTATTCTTCAGATCTCATCTTAGCTCTCACTGTCTCTGGGAAGATGTGGCAGAATGTAAGCTGCCTCTAATGTTCTTTCCCCCTCTGGTAGTAACAGACCTGCTTTCCAACAAGCGCTTAGCTAGGCATGGGATTGTCTAGAAAAGACCCTATGCTTCTCACATTTACTTGTAGCTATGTATGACTCTATGGTTAAATTCTGGCCAATATAATGCCATGTGAGCATGATTCAGATTTGAGAACAATTTGTAAAAAGGACTGCTGGGGGGGCACCCACTTTCTGGGTCCCCTTATGTCCCTGTATCCTTCCTTCCTGCTGTATGTAACATGGAAGTGATGGCTGGAGCTACAGCAACCATTTTGGTAGCAAAAAAAGAAAAGCTTGGATGCCTAGGAACTTCATGGACCAGAGCTATTGTTAGTCCTACCTGTAATCTTCTTTATATGAACAAAACGATCTCTGACCTTGAGAAGTAAACTTCTATCCTGAAGTCATATTTTTAGTCCTCCCCATAAGCCTCCCCTAGTTGCTCACACCTGGGTTAGCCTGCCCCCCTGGCTCGATAGTATTCCATAGATAGGAGGCCATCAGTTTGTGTACATTGCTCTCCTTGTGGTTACGGGCTCCACTTATTCCCTTACATTTTAGTATCTCTAGCATTTGATCTCTAGCAGGCACATGGACAGTTCTTGTAGAAAAAAATAAAGAGATATTTGTGGAGTTCATGCAAATGTTAACACTGCCTTTTATTGCTTCGGGGTTCAAGGAGAAAGAGTGGCTGTAGAGCCTGGTTTCCTTCCCTTCATTTAATACCCCACGACTGGCCCCATCCCCAAGGTGGGCACCTTATGCCATGCTTTCATGCGCACACATTTCCTTCCTTGCAGGCTCTGAAGTCCCTGCTGCAAAACGACTGGACAGGTGGAGGCTTGTGAGTCTCAGCATCGTTTCTGGGGCTAAGTCTCACTTGTATTCCTTCAATTCCCTGACGCTTTCTTTCTAGCTCCCTGGAAAGTCTTTTCAGGTTGATGGAACAGCATTTAAAAACTGTGTGACAAGCCATGGAGTGCTGAGGACTTTGACTGGGTTTGATCTGCATAGAGGAGGTAGGTGGTCTGGATGCAAGAGACTGGTTTTCCATTGCGACCCTGAGCAAAGCTGACGAAGACCAGCCAGCTGCTGCCTATGTTACTCTCACACTTATTACGTGACCTTTTGTTTTTGCATTTTATGTATACAGCACTAATAATTGGTCAGCAGCATTATTGCAGCTTTTAACTTGAGGAAAATTTGATTGATTTGTGGCTTTAGCTATAGCAATATAATTTATTCCCAACATCATCAATGCAATATTTGTGCCTACAAAGGGTCATAACAACTGTGCTAACAGCATCCCTTTAAAGCTAACCTGCTCCCTTTTTTGGCGGGTGGGGATGTAGTCTTCTGGACACTGATTGCTGTGAATTATACAGAACTACTGCTGTGTAGAAGGAGACTTAGCAGAGATTTTTCAGCAAGGCACCAACAACTCATGTTTATTAAGTCTACCCAATGCCTATGCAAGGCTACAGAGCCTCTGGTTCTGGAGAAGCTCGTAGTTTATTTAATGTGAGGCATGGAGATAATAAAGTAAACAGAACGTGTAAGAGCCAGACTGGAATTATTGGTAGAATGAAATGAGAGCTTGGGGTAAGGATATAAAAGGGCATCAAAAGCAGACTCTGCACTGAGATAACCTAGGGCACCTGCTTCAGAAAAGTTACTCCTTGGCCAGGGACAAAGCTCTGTGCCTAGCATGCTAAGGCCTTAGGCTTAACTCCTAGCACTGAAACAACCCAGCAGGAAGTCACTCCAGGACCTGTCTAGTATGTGGGCTGGAACAGAGCAGAAACTCTGGGCAGTGAGACTACTCAGAAGGTTTTTTTTTTTGCTTTAATTAGAATGATGAAGAGGCCCGAAATAGGGCAGACAGAAACTGAGAAGGAACAGATGAAGGAGGCATGATTAACTGCCCAATGAATTGTTCAAAAAGAGGGGAAGGGCAGAAGGTAGAATCAAGAAGAGTTCTCAGGTTAGAGATGAGGCAGAAGAAAGAGAGGGGGCGTCTCTGCTGCTTCTCTCATGGCTAAGACACAGTGCACTCTTGCAAATTGAAGAAGGGGTTAGGTTTTGTCTCGAAGTTTATAGTTTTCAACCCATAGTTGGCTTGCTCCAAGACAGGATGGAATGGTAGAGAAAGAGAGATCACCAAGAAGTTGGAAAAAGAAACCCTTCCAGTTCATGTCCCCAGATACCTTCTGCCCAGACCCACTTACCAATGGCAAGTCAAGCTATAAGCCTTCACAGTAAGCCATAACATGAGGTTGCTAAGCAGCAGCCCAGAGAGTAAGCACCTGCTTAGGCAAGCACAGAGACCAGGGCTGGATCCCCTGCACCACGTGCAGCTTTAGCCCCACCTCCAGGCCCGCTGAGCAGGCCAATGAGAATGGGCGTGGTGGTGCAGGCCTATAATTCCAGTGCTGGGGAGGCTGAAAACAGGAGGATCACTGAGTCTGAGGTGCAAAGTGAGACCCTATACCAAATATTAATCTATATATCTATATCTATTTCATCTGTATTTATACATCTGTGCACAGCCTAGGATCTTTAGTATTATGGACCCCAGGAATTCATACGGATAGTAAATATTTTCTCAATGTTTTGTAAATTTCCAAATAAAACGTGTCTATCTTCAGTACCCGTGACAATGGGATTACAGTGCCAAGATCACTCCTACATAAGATGGAAGGTGGGCCATCCCTTTGTGTGCATGTGTGTTAGGTGTGGTTGACAAAGACCAAGACTAAAATCAAAGTCGTGACTGGATGCAAACAAAGTTTGGAATTATGAGTACTTTAGGTTCCAGAAACAATCTGAATTTGGTATTGTAACTAGGATTGTTAAAAAGGAACTCATTCAATAAATGCTATTTCTGCATTTAATGAGTGTTGGATACTATTTCTCTCACTAAAAATAGAAAAGGACAAGATAGAACAATCAACATACAATTCGAGATGATTATAAGTACCATTAAGAAAAAGAACAAGAGAACAGAGTGATGTGAAAGGCCAGGACAGGATGGGGAGGTTGACTTTGAATTTCTTTTGACAAGATGCCTTGTGAGCAGAGATCTAGAGTCAGGAAAAGTGGTTTGCCAGGTACCCATCCCTGAGCGACGGGCGAGGCGAATGCGACGACAGATTACCCCTGAGACACTAGACGTCTGAATAGGGGAGTGGTTTGGGGAGAGGCCCGACGCAGACTCTCGGAGCTGTCAGCAACTTGATAGGTCCGCTGCAATTTGATCAGAGCTCGCCGCGAGCCGGGAGCTACGTTTGCCAGTTGCGGGGGCTTGGAGCGGGGGAACCATGCTCGACAGAGGCCAGCCAGAGAGGCAGAGCCTCAAGTCTCTTCGAACTGGGGAAAAGCCGCAGTGAGGGAGACGTGGCCCGGCAACGCGAGAGATGCGCGGTGCGCATCACAAAGCGCCGCGTCATCGCGGCTACACCGCCGCGCGAGCGCCCAGAGGCGGAGGAGGCCCACTGCGAGCACGCGGCGCCCTCTGCCGGCAACAGGCGGCGCCGCACCGGTAGCCTTGGTGTGTTCGGCTCCTTCTCGCTGGCTCCACCTCAGGCTTTAGTTTCTCTGTTGCTAGAGTTTCCGAGCGCGTCTCAGCCCCTGATTCCCTCCACCTCCCTCCGCCTCTCCTCCGCCTCCCGGCGGGGCGTGTCAGTGTCTTCGAGGGAAGGCTACTAATAAAGTTTTTCTCCTTGCTCCCAGAAGCCCATCCTCGCCCTAAGCATCGCGAGATCTGGAGGCGCGGGTGCCATGGCGGCGATGTTTGAACCTTCGCCGGCCTCCGAGACCGCAGAGACCGCTATGGCCGCAGAGCTGGTGGCCGCACAGGCCTCAGACGTGGAGCCACCCGCGGAGCCCGTGCGGAGCCTGCGGACGGCGCACGACCTCAGCAGCCCCCGCGTCCGCACGGGAGATGTGCTGCTGGCGGAACCGGCGGACTTCGAGTCGCTGCTGCTGTCTCGGCCGGTGCTGGAGGGGTTGCGGGCGGCCGGGTTCGAGAGGCCTTCGCCGGTGCAGCTCAAGGCCATCCCGCTGGGGCGTTGCGGTTTCGGTGAGGTTCAGGCCCTGAGAGAGGTCGGGAGGCCCCGGGAAGGGACACGGTGGGGCCGTAGCGGCTTGACCGGGAGAGCCCCGGGTCTACGCTAGTGCCGGGGTGGGCCTGGCTAGGCGCTGGGTGCACTGTTGAAGTTGAAGGTAATTAAGTCTCTATAGCACTGACTAGTGGTTCTATTTTTGAGAAAATCGGCGGTAGAAGTTAAGAGACCTTAGGGCTGGCGAGATAGCTCGGCGGACTAAGTGCCTGCTTTGTCAAGGATTTGATTCTGGGTCCTGCCTCCCCCGCTGGCCCGCCTCAGGGGCGCCCTGAGCCTGTGACCAAGTCGACCCAAGTCGAGCGTGGTGGCGCACGTCTGTAATACCAGCACTTGGGAGGCTGAGGCAGGAGGATTGGTGCGAGTTCGAGACTAGCCTGGGCTACAAAAGTGAGCTCAAGACCAGCCTAAACTGCACAGTGAGACCCTGTCTCAAAAAGGCAGTAAATAAATAAATAAATAAATAAATAGAAAAAAGAAAATGGAGGTGCCAGCCACGTGGTCACTGGAGATCCAAGTTGGGTGCCTGTAAGAGCCACCAGTAAGATGTGTTTACTAGTGACTTATTATTTTTCTTTCTCAGATTTAATTGTTCAAGCTAAATCAGGCACTGGGAAAACCTGTGTATTCTCCACCATTGCTTTGGACTCTCTTGTTCTTGAAAACTGTAGTACTCAGGTGAGTTTCACTCAAGGGACCCAGCGGAAGGCCCGGTCAGGTGAACACTCAGTGACTCCTCAGGGGAAGGTGGTGTGGTAAATAGAAATAAACCGGATGAAACAATATAAAAACATTTTTTTTTTTTTTTTTTTTTTTTTTTTTGGTCTTTTTGAGACAAGGTCTCGCTATGCAGTTCAGGCTGGCCTTGAGCTCACTTCCATAGCCCAGGCTGGTCTCGAACTTGCACCGATCCTCCTGCCTCAGCCTCCTGAATGCTGGGATTACAGGCATGCACCACCACGCCCGGCTTAAAAACATATATTTAAGGTTGTGCAGTGGTAGTGTAGTGACCTGTGCATTACAAATGCTTGAAATTTGATTATTTATACAGGACCTGTATTGAACTCAGGGCCTTTTCACTGAGCCCTTTAAAATTTTGTCTTTGTCTTCCTACAGCTTAGGTTGATTTTGAACTCATGCAGTCCAGGATAGCCTTAAACTTGTTATCCGTTAGCATAACAAGCCTTAGCTTCACAAGTACTGAGATTATAAGTGTGCCACTATGCCCAGCTATTTCTGTTTTGTATTTTGAGACAGTGTCTTGCTAAGTCACTGAGCTGCCCAAGATGAGCTGGAATTTGCTATACTTTAGCCTTTCAGGCTGGTGGGGTTCCAGGTCTGTATAATCTTGCCAGGCAGGCTATTGCTGCATCTTAAATTGTGTAAGTCTGCCATATGTGTCAGGTTTTGTGAATACTCAAAACTTTATCTTTTCTTAATAGATTGGGACGAGACAACATTTGGCTTGAATCATGGTAACATGGTACTCTGGCTATGAGAGATCATTGCTTAAAGCTCTTAATATCAGGCTGATTTCTCACAGGTTGCCTTGGAATATTTCTAAGATTATCTTACCAAAATTACTAGGAGATTTGGATTTAGGATAATTTACTCAATAAATATTTATTGAGGACTGGGTGTCCTAGCACACACCTGTAATCCCAGCATCTGGAAGGTAGACAGGAGGATCACTGTGATTTCAAGGCTAGCCTAGGCTATGTAGTGAGTTTAAGGCCAGTCTGAACTACACAATGAAACCCTATTTCAAAACAAACAAAATATGGTTTACTGAGGTCCATTATAAACAGTATCCTAGATCTATTGGAGCTTCAGTGATGAATTAGGCATGGTCCTCAGAACCTTACCCTGGAGTGTAGTAACATGATATACAGTCAAGTGTTTCTGAAGATTAGCTTTGAGCAATGGTTTTTTACCCTAGGATACCTATACTCATCATCTAGGAAGCATCTTAAGTTCTGTTTTATATTTGCTAAACTGATGATATGGCACATAGGAAATGTTCCTACTTCATAAAGATGTCTATAGGATACTTTTGCGTTAAGATGTATTTGAGATTTGTTTGGGCTTGTGGTAATCTGGTAGCAGATCAAAGCCAAAATTCTGAAAATGTTCCAAACATAAAATCAGTATCTGAAATATCTAACCGTGCACCTTTTTGTACTGTATGTTAAAATAATGCATAAACATTTTTGAAAATTGAGAAAATTCAGAAAAGTAAAAGGACGTGTAGAGAAAAAAATCTGTAATCTCATTCCCCCAAAGAAAAACTGCTGTTTTGGTATTTTCTTATTTATTTTTTTTTTTTTAAGGAAAATTTTTCTTCTTATGGTTGAAACCATCAAGTTTTATATTTTTCAACAGTTATGGTGCAGTTTCCACTCTGGGACCGGACACCTGCGATTGGCTCTCTGACCTTTCTTTTCCCCCTGAGTCTCAGTTGCCTGGCCTTGCTGTTCCTCAGACCAGAAACACTGCCATCTTAAATCTCTTCTATTTGCTGTTTCCTGTTTCTGCAACGCTACTCAGGGGTCCTGACAGCTGGTGCTGTGCTGCAGTTAGATCTTCTCTAGACTTACCTCAGAGGGGCTTTTCTGATTCCCCTTTTCAGATCACTTCTCTTGTCAATTCTTTTTCCTTTGCTGTCTAGTAGTTTTTACCATACTTTCCTTACTTGCTATTTATGTCTATTTGTTGTTCATCTTAGAAGGCAGGAGTGAAAGTGCCAAGAGGGTGAGGGCTTCATACTGTTAACTGTCTTCCCAGCTGTTGTTGTGTTGTCTCACACATAGGAAATGCCTACTTAGTATTTGTTGATTAAATGAATATTTTCCCTTGTCAATGAAAACTTGTCATTTAAGTGGTCATTTTATTTTAAAGATTTATTTATTTATTTATTGTTTCACAACCTTTGCTTGTTTATTCACTCATTTTTATGGCCGGCTCAGCCCGCCCTGAGGGCAGGGCTGGCGCAGCATGTGGTGCCCGGGATCGAACCGCGGTCCCCGAAGCCACCCAAGCTTTCCCAAGCAGGCGCTTTAGACCACTGAGCCATTCTGCCGGGCCCATAAGTGGTCATTTTATTTTAAAAAGTGTACATTATAAGGAAAATGCCAGTCATACATACTTATTGACTTATTATGGTATATCTTCCAATTTTTAGATTTTGATCCTGGCTCCTACCAGAGAAATTGCTGTACAGATACACTCTGTTATTACAGCCATTGGAATAAAAATGGAAGGCTTAGAGTGTCATGTGTTTATTGGAGGAACTCCATTATCACAAGACAAAACCAGGCTTAAAAAGTGTCATATTGCTGTTGGATCTCCTGGTAAGATATTGGCGCCTGTTGGTAACTAGGGCTCTTAAGGAGTAAACACTTTTATTTTTATGTTTTTATTTTTGAGACAGGGTCTCACTGTGCAGTTCAGGCTGGCTTTCAGCTCACTTTTGTAGCCCAGGCTGGTCTCGAACTCACAACGATCCTCCTGCCTCAGCCTCCCAAGTGCTGGGATTACAGGCGTGAGCCACCACGCCCGGCTAGTAAACACTTTTAATATAACAAAAATATGTGTGAATCTTTGATAATTATAATTATTTTGAACCAAATTAGGAATATTAGACCACTGAGATAGTTCTGCTAGTTTTATATCTGCTAAATCAGATGATATGGCACATAGGAAATTATTTGTTGTTTATCTTAGAAGCTGAGAATGAGTGCTAAGAAGGTGAGGGCTTCACACTGTTAGCTGTTTTCCTAGCAGTTGCTAAGTTGCCTCACACATAGGAAATTCCTACTTAATATGTGTTGACTAAATAAATACATGCCATATACTCAACCAGTGAAATTTTGGACCTCCATTCTGGAGGATACTTGAGAACACATGAGATAGTCTTCCGAGAAGAAGAGTTACTTCCAAGTTGTGAACTGAGATTATTTTTGCCTCTCTTAATCATTTGATAGTGAATTACTCAGAATGAAAAGCTAGTAATCAGTGCCTTGGCATTCAAATGTTTTGATAGGAATGATAATTATTTTCATATTTACTGTGATGAAAAGTGAGGGAAAAAAAGGAAGGGTTTAAACTAGATCAGAATTTATGTAGTATAACCATTGTTAAATTTAAAATAAGTAAATAAATATTTTTAAAAATTTAAAACTTCTAGTTTGTGTGTTAGTTTGTAAATGCATGACGAAAACTGAATCAGGAAATAAGCATTTTGATTCTGTTAATAGAGTCAGATACTAGCTGAAATTTGTACGGATTTGATACATCATAAATGTTGCATTGTTTCTGTGTGTATTTCTTCTTTTTTCTACTGAAATTTAGGAAGAATTAAACAGCTCATAGAACTTGACTATTTGAATCCAGGCAGTATACGTCTCTTTATTCTTGATGAAGCAGATAAACTTTTAGAAGAAGGCAGCTTTCAGGAGCAAATAAAGTAAGAAAAATAAATTTTAAGATGGTGCCCCAAAGTATTCATCTTTAGTTTTTCTAGATAGCTAAAGATGTGTCTGAATAATTTTTGTGGTATATGTTTTCTTCTTTTGCAGTTGGATTTATTCTTCATTGCCTGCCAGTAAACAGATGTTGGCAGTATCAGCTACTTACCCTGAATTTTTGGCTAATGCTTTGACAAAGTACATGAGAGAACCCACTTTTGTAAGACTGAATTCTAGTGATCCAAGTCTCTTAGGTATGTACATATTTTGGATTCTTAGATCATTGGTGTACTCACAGTATTTTGGAGTTTTCCCTTCCTGTGTGGTTATTGATGTTGCAAAGCTGCTATTAGGATGTAACAACTGTATTTGTTTTAAATGCCAACTCGATTTCTTTGTAGGTTTGAAGCAGTATTACAAAGTTGTTAATTCTTATCCTTTGGCCTATAAGATTTTTGAGGAAAAGGTGCAGCATTTACAGGAACTTTTCAGCAGAATTCTGTTTAATCAAGCCTTAGTCTTTTCTAATTTGCACAGCAGGTAATATAACTTCAAAGATTATCTAGAGAAATTATAAAATGAAAAAATAGGCATAGGACAATATTTGCAAACTTTTGTTTTTATTTTTATAGAGCACAGCAATTGGCCGATATTCTTTCTTCTAAAGGCTTTCCTGCTGAGTGCATTTCAGGCAAGTTTATTGCTTTCATTTTTAAAGTATACTGACTTGAAGCCTCCCAAGTCAGGAGGAAGAAATAGCTACTTCATGAACTGTCTTATGTGTGACAGTACACTGAATCTTCACAATGAATGGAATCTCAGGCTTATTTTTATTTGTATTTATTTATTTATTTATTTTTGTCTTTTTGAGACAGGGTCTCGCTATGCAGTTGAGGCTGGTCCTGAGCTCACTTTTGTAGCCCATGCTGGTCTCGAACTCGCACCAATCCTCCTGCCTCAGCCTCCCGAGTGCTGGGATTACAGGCGTGCACCACCACGCCCGGCTTCAGGCTTATTTTTAAATTGGCATTATATGTTAATATATTTACTGAAGGAATAACTTTAAGGAGTAGCAATTAGAAAACTGGTATCCAAAAAGGGTTACTCTTTTTTTCTTTTTAAGAATCTATTTGCTATATTCACAAGAAACTTAATTCTATAAAACAAAGGTTGTTGTCTGAAGACAGTCTGTTTCTGGACATAATCACTGTTAAAATGCTAACAGAGGGGCTGGGGAGATAGCTCCATGGCACAAGTGCCTGCCTGACAAGTGTAAGGTTGTGAGTTTGAACCTAGGTCCTGAAAAAAAAAAATGCTCAAATTGATTGCTGCTCTAAAACATTTTAAAACATTCTGACTGTAGATCTTAACCCAGATTTGCGCAAGACAGAATTAATGGTGGCTGGTTTATTTAAATCATTCAGCCTGGGAGTTATGATTCTAGCTTTTTGTGGACTTGATAAATATATGTATAAGTTTAGTTGTTTTAATATTTTTTGTTGGATCTTTTTAGGCAACATGAATCAGAATCAGCGCCTAGATGTTATGGCTAAATTAAAGCAGTTTCATTGCAGAGTTCTCATTTCTACAGATTTGGTAAATTTCCTGCGCAGTTTGGGTGACTAATTCATCTTGACATATGTTCCATTATCAGATGTACAGATTTTGTGTATTATTCTATGTGGGTGTTTCTAACAAGAATATTCTAATTCTGGGGAAATGACTTTAATATTTTGATTTTTGGTTTTGAAATTGGTAGTTAGGAGTGAATATCCTTTTCCTCTGAATAGGGTCTGGATCTTGATTTGGCTCTTGTTTATACTAATATACATTGATAGCCATATTGCAATTAGGGATGGTGATTATGTTCCATGCTTGTGATGAAAATGGAGGGAAAGGGGCTGGGGAGATAGCTCCGAGGCACAAGTGCCTGCTCGGCAAGTGCAAGGTCGTGAGTTCGAACCCTGGTCCCACAAAAAAAAAAAAAAAAAATGGAGGGAAGAAATAAAGGCTTAGATGAGATCAGAATTTATGATTCCTAATTTGTGGGTTAGTGTGTAAATGCATGAGGAGCATTGAGTTAGGAAATTAACATCGTGACTTGTGGATAGAGTCAAAGATTGCAGCCTGAACGGAGCCAAATAAGTGTTGTCTTCCTTAATTCAAGACTTCCCGTGGGATTGATGCTGAGAAGGTGAATCTGGTTGTCAACCTGGATGTGCCATTGGATTGGGAGACATACATGCATCGGATCGGCAGAGCTGGCCGTTTTGGTGAATAAAAAGTTTCAGTGCTTCCTTTAAGCTGAGCGATCTGTAATGCAAGAGTGGACTAGGTGCCATTTATTTGGAAATGACTTATTGAACACTTCCTTTCATTTAGGTACGTTGGGGCTGACGGTGACCTACTGTTGCCGGGGAGAAGAAGAAAATACGATGATGCAAATTGCCCAGAAATGTAATATCAACCTTCTCCCCTTACCAGGTACATTTTCTTGTTTATTTTGCTGTCACAGGAAGGTAGACATATTAAAAATATCAGAACGCTTATGACATGGCAGGGACTCTCCCCCGTCCTATGCATGTGTTAACTCATTTAATTCCCACAGTCCTATGTGGTGCTACTGTTATCTACTACCTGTAGGTTAAGACTCTAAGGAAAAAGAGAGGCTGTGTAAAAGTGTTAGAGCGAGGGGATAACAAAGTGAGGCTTGTGAGCTAACTTGTAGTACATGGAAACTGGTAGACAACCTGATTAGTTCCATTTTTTAAGATAAAAATGCAATTTGATTTTATTTGATACAAAGGAGAGTAATTTTTTTATTTTAAATTGCTGTGAAGGTAATTCTTGTTCTATTCTTGTTTGTCACCATGAGGAAGGACCAGTATTTTTATTTTATTATTATTATTTTTTAATGTTATGGCCAGCTCAGCCTGCCCTGGGGGTGGGCTGGCACAGCATGTGGTGCAGGGGATTGAACTACGATCCCTGAGGTTGCCTAAGCTTGTCTAAGCAGGTGCTTTAGACTGCTGAGGTATATTACAGGCCCAGGAACTTATTTTTTTTTTTTTTTTTTTTTTGGCTTTTTGAGGCAGGGTCTTGCTATGCAGTTCAGGCTGGCCTTGAGCTCACTTTTGTAGCTCAGGCCGGTCGCACTGATCCTCCTGTCTCAGCCTCCCAGGTGCTGGGATTACAGGCATGTGCCACCACACCCGGCTCAGGAACAGTATTTTTAATTTGAAACTATTTAGAAAAATTTGAATGAAGTGTTTTGATTTTTGTGAATCATTTGTCATGCTGTTCTTAAGATGCCATCTTGGAAACTGGGCATTTTTGAAACTATTAATGATTTCTTTAAAATGAAAACCTTCTTGCCAGGGGGCCAAGGAGATATAGCTCAGGGGCGCAAGTGGCTGTCTGGCAAGTGCAAGGTCCTGAGTTCAATCACCCGTTCTGGGAAAAAAATCCAAAACTCTCTTGCCAGGTGTGGTGGCACATGCCTGTAATCCCAGCACTTGGGAGGCCAAGGCAGGAGGATTGATGTGAGTTTGAGACCAGCCTGGGCTACTACAAAAGTGAGCTCAAGGCCAGCCTGAACTGCATAATGAGACCCTGTCTTAAAAAGACAAGAACAACTGTCTTTAAATACTCTTGGATACAAATCTGATTTAATATGTATTATATCAAATATATGCTGGCTCAAATATATGCTGGCTTAGGAGATAGCTCAGCGGTCTAAAGTGCCTGCTTAGACAAGCTTAGGGGAGGCTTGTTAGAGCCTAGGGGATTGAGGTTCAATCCTTGGCACCCCATACTGTGCCAGCCCTGCCCTCCGGGTGGGCTGGGCTGCCCCTCTAAATGTGTGTGTGTGTATATATATATATATATATATATATATATATATATATACACACACACACATATGTATGATGACCTTACAAATATGAGTTACTTAGCAGCTGAATAAATGGAACAAGTATTTTATTGATTACGTGTTTACTTTGTAAAGTTCTGGGTGTACTGTGGATTCTAGTGGGCTTGGCTTTGTAGTATTTCATATTCTTTATTTTTTTATTTTTATTTTTTGTCTTTTAGAGATAGGGTCTCACTATGCAGTTTAGGCTGTCCTTGAGCTCACTTTTATAGCCCAGGCTGGTCTCTAATTCACCCTGATCCTCCTGCCTCAGCCTCCCAAGTGCTGGGATTACAGGCGTGAGCCACTACACCCAGCTTAGTATTGCATATTCTTTAACAAATCTCTAATTGCTCTAAATGTAACATCTTGCTTTGCAAAATGTTTTAGAGAGTCTTGTTAGTTCTAAGCTGTCAGTTCTTTTTATGTGTAAATCTGTTAGTAATCTAATGAAGGTAAATTGAAAATTGGTAGAAGGTTTAAGATTTGTAGGATTCATTATCAGTATCTAGTGATGAAAATAAAAATTGCTTTTGGATACTGGAAAGTAATATATTTGAATCTTTATATAGCAGAACCCTGAAACTATTAGAGAATGATTTGTCATGTTAGCTATATATTGGACTAGGAACTTGTGTTACAACAGAGTTGTCTGTTCTGATAAGTTTCTTTTGTATTAGGAGAATAAGTAGCCCATGTCATAGGCCAAGATAAGCAGGAACTATTATTTGCACAAGAGACAGGTTTGTTTTTTGTCTTTGTATTTTTGGGAAGGGTCTGCAAGGTGTTCAGGGTCTCACTACTAGATTGGACTTGTACTGATCTACTTCTTTACAGCCTGCCACAAGCTGGGATTACAGGTGCACGCCACCACACCCAGTCTCAATTCATTCATCATACCCCTCCTGCTTGTGGGCTCTTTAATCCACTGAGCTACTTGTCTGGCCTTCAAAAGAGACAGTTAATCAGGAAGTCTGTTCAGCAGAGTCAAGATCCTCTCTGAAGCCGGGCGTGGTGGCTCATGCCTGTAATCCCAGCACTCGGGAGGCTGAGACAGGAGGATTGGGTACGAGTTCGAGACCAGCCTGGGCTACAAAAGTGAGCTCAAGGCCAGCCTCAACTGCATAGTGAGACCCTGTCTCAAAAAGACAAAAAAAAAAAAAAAAAAGATCCTCTCTGACGAATACATATATGGGCATAAAGAGCAGTAGTGAGCAGGCAAAATCTTCATGAAATAGGTACTCAATGTATCTTGCCTGCCTAAAACAAAAATTGATCGTGGTTTGAAAAGGTCCACATGTGTAAGTGGTAGAAAATTGTTACACCTGGATGAAACAGGAAATTCAGGGTTGAAACCAGCAAATTTTTAACAAGTTGAAAGTCCAGGGCCAGCAAGATAGCTCAGTGGTCTAAAGCACCTGTTTAGGCAAGCTTAGGCAACTGCAGGGACCGTGGTTTAATCCCTGGCACCACATGCTGCGCCAGCCTCACCCCCAGGACAGGCTGAGCCAGCCATAACATAAATAAAATTTTTTTTTTTTTTTTTTTTTAAGGAAAGTACATTGTTCTGTAGAACTTTTCATAATTTTCTAGTTTTTTTTTTTTTTTTTCCTCTAGAGATTTTTCTCTTTACTGTTAAGGCAGTTTCTTCCTTTTGGAGCATAAGATGGTGGATTTAGTTGGGCACAGATTTACATTTGTAATATGTCCTGATGGTATGCTTTAGGGAGCAAAGTCTGTTTTTTAGTATTTTATTTTGCTGTCAGCAGCAGTGAGGTAAAGGAAAGGCTTGGAAGAGAAGGGAGAAGAAAGATGGGAGAATTGCTGCCATCTGTACATCACTTCTAGAATGTTTTTTATTTTTTTGTCTTTTTGAGACAGGGTCTTGCTATGCAGTTCAGGCTGACCTTGAGCTCACTTTTGTACCCCAGGCTGGTCTCGAACTCGCACTGATCCTCCTGCCTCAGCCTCCCGAGTGCTGGGATTACAGGCGTGTGCCACTACGCTCTGCAAGAATGTTTTTTAAAGTAGGGTAGGAAAGATACTGCTTTGGAGTATGAGAAGGGACTTACATATATCTGAGGCAAATTCTTTAATTGCAGTGTTTCTTAATTTTAAAGTATTAATAAATTTCTTAAGCACCTCATATTTTTTAGTATTTTATTTCAAAGTTGACTGGGAAACATTGCATAATCATTCAGGAAATATTGGTAGAGAGTATCTTGAGTATTTTAATAGTTTCCCCTTCCTTCTATGCAGATCCCATTCCTCCTGGTCTGATGGAAGCTTGTTTGGATGAGGATGTGGAGGTTAAAACTGCTTTGCACGCAAATGGCTCAGCACATGTACCTACCCAACCCCTGGAAAAGCAAATTCAAAAAATAGAGAAAACCTTTCAGACTCAGAAAACAAATGGTAACCACATGCCTTCTAAAAATACTTCTGTATCTGTATTATCAGTCAAATCAAAACATAATACCAAACAAAAACTTCCTGTGAAAAGCCATTCAGAGTGTGGAGTCACAGAAAAAGCAGTGTCACCAAAAGAACTGGGGTGTGCCATAAAGCTGAAAGAACAGACGGAATCTGCTCAGCCCTCTGTGCAGAACTCTGCCAACAGTCAGCAGCATGTCAAAGAGGCTTCTCATGTGTCACTACCTAGAATTCCTTGTCTGTCTTCATTTAAAGCCCATCAGCCACACACTTTGTCTTTTGCAGAGCTTGTGGAGGATTATGAACACTATATTAAAGAGGGGTTAGAGAAACCTGTGGAAATCATCCGGCACTACACAAAGCCTGGGGATCAGGCTGTGAACTCTCAAAATGGTTTTGTCAGAAGTAGAGTTACTGAAGAGAGAGTACAGATACTTGCAAGTAGAAGCCAGTCTGGAGACTCAGAAAGTGACAGTGATTCTTACAGCTCAGTGACTTCTTCCCAGAGCAAAGGCAGTAAGTCTTACTTGGAAGGCTGTTCTGACACTCAGCTCAAAGACTCTGAATCTACTCCCATGGCTGGCTGTCTCTTTTTGGAACAACCTCTGAATGGCACTGACACCACCAATCCAGAGGAATATCAAGAATCTCCTGAAATCCAGGTAAAGACAAGGCATAAAGAGGGATCTAACCAGAGAGTGAAGCTGAGCCGGAGAAATCAGCCTAAGCCTTCTCATCGATCGCAAGCACAGCTTTGGGAAGATGGTTGGCATCATAGGGAAGCACATTCTAATTTTTCTGATGCCTACCCAGATTATGAAGAATACTGGCGTGCTTACTACAGGGCATGGCAGGACTACTACACTGCTGCTTCCCAGTCATATTATTGGAATGCCCAGCGACATCCAAATTGGATGGCAGCTTACCACATGAATACAGTTTATCTGCAGGAAATGATGCGTGGTAACCAGTGATCGTAGGACGTCCAGGACCTGAAACCACCAAGAACTATCAACATTTGATAGCTAGCTGTCTATTTTCCCCAACCTTGGCCTTTTTGAAGAATTTGAAAAAAACTTAAGGCTCCGTTTTTCAATTTATATGACTTGGTCTAGGTATATTATCTAAGAAACTTCATCAGACTCTTAGAATAAGTACCAAGGTGCCATTTTCTGTAAGCTGTTCCAAAAAGAAACATTTTAAAAAAGGTTGTGTGTACCACAGCATACTTAAAAATAAAAACAAGATTTGGGTGAGAGAACCTTTTACATAGAGAGTTTATTTTCTGAAAGTTTCCTGTATACATGCAGGGCTTAGTACCATCACTTTCCTAGGACTGTCAGGCTCCCACAGCCATTGTCATTTATTGTCTAAGATGTTCAAACGAAGCAGTGTTTAACTTGGATACCTGTCATTTGGCTTAGTGAGTGGTAGTCCTGTACATGTACAGCCAAGTTAGAATAAACTAATTAACACTATAGATAGCAAATCTATAATTAGGTCCAGGATATCATTAAGTGGTAGAGATTTTAATTACACATTAAGATTCTGAAGTGAGCTTACCTCCTTATACCCTTTCCCGAAGAATCTAGCCACGTTCACAGTTTGTCATTGCTAGGGTATTTTAATTAGGATACTGCTGCTGCTTAATTAGAAATGAAGTTACCTATTAGTCTTAAAATTAATTGGATTCTCTCTTTAGATTTGTCTTACTTTGTTTGCTTTTTTTCTATAAAAAACTGAAGGTGAGTATATGCATATTATGTGAAAAAGCATTTGTCAGGAAAGCTTGAAATTACCTCCCCAATAAGAGGTAGTGATAGTGGTTGATGTGGCATATGTGCCTGACTTTATCAGTGGGTGGAAAAGGCATTTTTTGTTTGGATTGTCAGTCTAGGTCAATGTCCAAATAATCTGCTAGGAATCATAAATAGGTTTAAGTTCACTTGAGAAGTATCAAGAAAGCAATACTTAGCTTGGTTGATGCTCTTCTGTTTTTAAAGCTTGCCCAGGTCAGTTAAATTCTCAAGGCCCAGTTTCCTCATCAGTAAAATGAGAGTTGGACAGAAGATTTTCAGGTCCTTTCTAGTTCTGAGATTTGTTAGACTCTTATATCGAAAAGAAACTTTTTCTAATTTATGAATATGGAAAGCTGTTATAAATTAGCTAATTTGGATGAGGTAATACAAATTGGTTAATACCAGAGTTTTCCAATCTGTATACTTACTGAAACTACTCATGTTAATTTTAGCATTACCTTGTAAAGAGATCTTTGGGAAACCTGCTCTGGATAATTCTGACTTAAAGAGTATGAATTATTCTTCAGACATTTAGTGTTTTCTAATGAAAAAGAACAAGATTTAAAGAACATATCTGGTTGCCAGTTGCTTCCCTCCAGGTTATTTGAGTTGTGTATCTGTAGTGACACCTAGTGGGTGATAAGGATGTGACCAGCAGTGATTAAGCTGGCCACATTTCATATATAGCAGGACTCTGGACATTTGCCTTGATGTTCCCCTTCTATTACTGTTTTTACTGATTGGGATCTGGTGATTGCAGGAAAATGAAAAGCATTCACATTTTTGTTGCCACCCAGTGAAACATGAAAATGTTGATTTTACTACTTAAGTCAGAGTTGTTAAGCTTAGAGCAGTTCTTCATGGTGCTGCATCTGATGAAAGCCTCCCATGTTTAAGATGAAACCAACTGGGGCAAGGAGAAAGGGAAGTCATACAGGTGAGTATACAACTGAAACTCAAGCCTCTATCACCAGACTCCCAAGTTTTCTATTCTACCCTGTACTGAGTTTTCTTTTTAAGTTTGAGATTATGGTTGAGATGGAGTAGTTGATATATGTACTACCAGGGCTGGCCAAATAGTAGATTAAAGTGCCTCTAAGCAGGCTCAAGGGCCAGGCGTTCAATTCCTGGGCCTGCCATGCTGGCCCTGCCCCCGGGGAGCTCTGAGAGGGCAGTTTAAACTGAGCATGGCAGCATGTGCCTGTTAGCTCTTGGGAGGCTGTAAACAGATCTCTGCAAGTCCAATCTGATAGCGAGACCCTGAATACGCTGTAGACCCTTCCTTAAAATACAGGAAAGCAAGAAAGGAAAGTATGTACCACCAGCAGAACCAGAACTGACAACAAAGGTAGGTTTTCTCAGTGACCCTCCTTTGAGGGCTTTACCTCAAAAGAGTTGTGGTCCAATGCAGTCAGGTGATTTACCAGTTAAATGCTGATTTGTTAGGAACATCCATCATTATGGCATAGGGCTGTCAAACATCAGAAGGCCACAAAGGAGTTGGCTTGTAGTGAGGGAGCAGGTGGGCAGGTTAGGCCAGGCCTTTTGCGCCTAAGATCAGTCACTCCTTGAGCAAGCCAGAGAGCCTCTCTCCATATTACTCCCTTTCTAGTGTACGACACAACCTTTGCAAGCAAAGGAGAATTGGTATTAAAAGAAACCATGCTTGTCATTTTAGGGTTTGTGGCACATAGTTTAATCCAGATTGGATACATCAGATACAGCAGTGGCACATGACTTGATACTATAAATGATATACATGTTTTAACATATGCACTACAGTTTCAAAAGAAGACAATAGGAAACTCAAGAGGTTTTTTTTCCATACAAAGTTTTCACATGTTTATCTTCCTGCAGATTTGTACAGTAGATTTCTTCTTTGCCGTTGTGATGTTGGTAAGCAAAGCTCATTTATTAAAATACGAAAATAGAAAACAACACGTGATATTTTCACAATAACATTAATGGGAGAATATGACTTTGAAGGAAAACATACTGGAATGTCTGATTATCAAAAATATACCATCCCTCCCACTTCCCAGGTTTGTAAAATAGTCTGTTGGTCCAAGGAGCTCCTCAGGACTTGGGTCAGTGCCCTACACTGGCTAGAGTGACATTAGCCAGTGTAGTTAAGTAACCTGCTGAGATAAATGTTCCCACATTTGATGAGAAAAAAACAAACAAAAAAACCCCAGTAGAACGTCCTAGATAGAAAGCAAGACTCATAAGGAATTTTTAAAGCTGTTTGTTTTCTGATAGCTGCTTTCTCTTGGTGCTAATGATGCTGTTCATGATGCTCTTTGGGCTCCAAGGGTCCTACACTTTTCCCCTCATTTTAAAGCTTTGCAAATAATCATTAGGAAATTAGGGAAAATAAAATCCTATTATAGTCACCATGCCAACTAGTATAAAAGGGAAACTTATATTGTCTTTTAAGTGTTGGGATCCTTTTGCTTCACAGTTACCTGGTAACTGAAGAAGGGGAATCTGGATAAGGAATCCATTAATAACTTCAAATCTAGTGTTAGTTTTAACTACTACTGTTTCAGAATTGAAAAATGACCAAAAATAATCTAGATATGTAATGTACAATATGTACGTCCCCTACCTGTATTCTAACAAGTAATTAATTCTGTACTGTAGGGAAAAAGCTGGATAAAATCCTCAGCATATTTCTGCTGACTTTCTTGTAATCATACCTGTTCACTGTCCAAATTCTGTGTGACTGCAGACTAGTGTGTTCCACGGTCTGAGAATGTATGTTGGCCTTTTGAAAGGAGTACTGTATAGTTAGTCCTGAGCTTGACTCTCATTAGAAACACAGGTGTTGAGGGAGAATACTACTGTTTGCTTCTGGAAGTCCTGGTTCTCCAGGGTGGTTCTGGAGGGAATGCTTCCTTCCCTTAATCACCACTTTTGAAATCTAGGTTTTAAAGATACAGCAATGGAACATGAAATGAAATGAAAAAAAAAAAAAAAAAAAGCCCAGGACAAGATGTCCAACTCCTGGACTGAACCTGCTACTAACCTGCCGTATTATCTTGTCCAAGTCACTCAGCTTTGCCCACTTCTCTAAATCAAGGATTCATTATGTGACCTGCTACCTTGACCCACTGTAATCAGGATCTGAGGCTATGCCTGGAATGTCATTGTCCTGTCCTTCTCTTTGTGGAGAATAGCATTTGGCTGTAAAAATCTGACTATTCACTTGTTCACCTATTTCTGATGGAATAATAGTCCATAGCTGGTTGTACCCAGGAAGTGGTAGTTTCTGAGACAGTTTGTATTAGTGCAAAATTGGGATTTCCAAGGACTTGTGTCCAGATAGTGACATTTACACGACTGTCTCAACTATCGTGTGAGGTCTTTGATGGCTCTTCTCCAAAGCATTAACTTCAAGGGGCAAAGCATATGGTGGGGAAAACATTGGACAGTAGCAGAGGACCTATGTTCTGATCTCAGCTCTGTCACTGGCCCAGGTCACTGCATCTCTCGCCCTCAGTTTTTTATACTGTAGAATGAATCAGATATTTTTTCATATGTTCTAGATCTCAAATATTCAACACTATTTTCTGGGTTTCCATTGACTTGAAATTTGAATGTGTAGTTTAGGTTTTTTGTTTTTCTTTTTGTATTCTTTAAACTCTCCCACTCCACACATACAATGTTGAGTGGGATTGAATAGGATAGGTCATCCTGGAATGCTGTTTTATTAAGAATTATTCCTGAGCTATATGAAGCTCAAGTTGGTGTACCAGACATGACTTCATTTCAGTTATTAGCCAATGAGTTAGGTTTATTAAGCTGACAGCACACTTTGGACCAGTAAATACCATTTTGCAGTGTAGCTAAATGTATTCTACTGTGTAGGTGAGCCACTGTCTTGTTTTAACATCTTTAGGCCAGAGGTGAGCAGTGTTCCTTATCCCTGGTTAAGGGTCGAAATGAGGGAAAGAGATAAATGGAACAATTTCTTTTAAGAACTGGAATGCTGGACATAGGACGATGTATCTGTACTCCCAGCACTCCAGAAGGATCTCAAGTTTGAGGCCATGCTGGGCCTACATGACGAGTCCTTATATCACACCACCACCCCACAGAACCTGGCATAGTATGAAATTTGAACATATAATGAGGTAATAAACAATGGTCCACAAGAATAAAATTGTAAAGAATTGGCTGGGATATGATTTTTAAAATATATTCATTTTTGTGAGGGTGGATGACTAATCTGCTCCCGTGGCGCATGGCCAGGTACCGTGTAGACCCTTGGTTAAATCAGGTGTTCTACCCCAAGGAGCCATACTTGAATGAAGCATATGCAGTATGTGTGTGCAACCATGTTCATGTTACCTCTTTCTCCCTCATCATTTAGTTCTTCCAATGTATGACTTAAAGTACTCGTGCATGGCTAACTTTACTCCACTTCTCATGCTTTCCAAAGCAAGATCCTCTTTAGTCCTTTGCCCAACCCCCTACAACTAAGTTTTCTGCTTTTCCTAATGAGAAGTTTGAAATGAATGGATTTAAGTAGTTATTCTCAGATAATGTTCAGGTTTCTCTCTCTCTCTCTCTCTCTCTCTCTCTCTGTGTGTGTGTGTGTGTGTGTGTGTGTGTGTGTAAATAAGTGTTCCTCTGTAGTTGTATAGCAATACTTTTATGCTTGCTTTCTTTGACCAAGGCTCAGAAGGCAAGAACTGCCCCATTCCTATGTTAAGGGGAAATTCTTAAGGCTAGATGCAGAGAAAGAACTGTCAGAGGCAACAAGGAGATGAAGGTAGAGATGGCTCCCTCTCCTCTGCCCTTCTGCCTACTTTCCTATAAGGTGTCAACTAAAAACTTTTTGACTTTCTTTGCCTAGAGGGTCACTTGAGCTGGGGTCTGTGGGAAGCCAGTTGAGGGTACTTTTAGGTTCCTGGACAGTGAAACCCATCTAGATGGCTATGGTAGGCAGAAAAATTTCTGGCTTACAATTTAACAGCTAACAACTACGCTGTAGAATGAAAAAGGAGCTCTGGAAGCGTGTGTATATCAGAGCCCAGTCTACAGAGATTTTAATAGGGTAAATGAGTTGGGGAGGGCAGGAAAGGGCCTGTCCCTAACCATGAGGCCCACCTTCTCTGCTATTAGCAATGAAAATGATTAGAATTCCAAAAATGCCATCCCCAGCCCCATCAAGGTGCATGCTATTGGAACAGAAATGCTATGTATATGTATAAGACATTATCTATGCTCTCCTGTTTTCATAGGAATGATCTGATTCTCCCTTATTTAAGCTACCTTCAGAGATAAGGCCTGAAGACATGTCAGACTTTAAGTCCTCTTTCAGACCAGGTGAGAACCTTCTAGGATCTTACTTGCTCTCATGCTTTGGAATGCCCATCTTGAAGCATACAGGCTTCACTTTCTACAGCTTTCACATAGGAAGTGCCTCAGGAGAGAGACGTCAGAAGACTTCATCCATCCCACTGTCCTCCCTGGAATAAATTGGGCCTAAGGCTCATTAGCAGAGCCCTGACTGGGCTTGTGGTGGATCCTGAAAGAAGGTACATGGTGCCACAGGGCACCTGCAGCTGTGAGCCCTGAGCTCTAGCCTCTCTCTCCTGGTGCGCACCACAGATGACAGCTTTTGAGCAGTTGCTATTTCCTTTTTCATGATCCAATTTAAATCTGTCCATTCCCTTTCTTCGCAGAAGTGGGTACAATAAACTCCAGTGGTTTCAATCACAGAGAAGCATCTTTGTTTGTAAGGTGGAGCTTCCTTGCCCCTAAGCTCTCCCTGTTTTTGTTTCACTCTCTTATGCATGTGCATTCTCTGATCTCTCACTCCCAGGCATGAGTCTCTAGTACTTGGCAATGGTGGAGAAGGCTGCACTAACATGTCTCAGGATCACTGGATCCACCTAGAGAGGAGATGGTCGGACACAACAGAAACAGCCAGGAGGAAGCAGAGAGTACATGGAGAGACAAAGGACCTGGGACAGACAGAGCATAAGGGCTGCAGTGTGGTCACCTGGCAGCTCTGGGCAGGTCAGCTGGGCAGTGAGGGCCCAGGCTGTTGACCTCACACACCTGGGGGAATGGAGTGAGAACTCAGCTCTAATTGACTTTGAGCCTAAAAGCTTATGCGAGATGGGGGGGAGAGGAGGGGAGGCGAGGGAGGAGAGGATAAGGGGAGGGGAGGAGAGGGGAGGGGAGGAGAGGAGAGGAGAGGAGAGGAAAAGAGAAGAGAAGAGAAGAGAAGAGAAGAGAAGAGAAGAGAAGAGAAGAGAAGAAAAGAGAAGGAAGAAAACACAAAATGCATTGTTTTGGTTGAAAGGTGCTGGGTCCATGGAGAAAAACATTTCACGAAACTCCGTAGGTGTTTTTGTTTTCCACCTTTTCCCATGAATAAATATTATCCATTAAAAGCCTTGAAAAGGTGCTTAAATACACAGTGTTATATTTTCTTCCTGTTTTGCATGTGACGACTTGGCCTCTCAGCTGCCCTTGGTCTTGTTATTTTCCTCACCGGGGTCTCCAGAAACAATTATTTGGTCTGAGGCCCCCCTCCAGGCCCTGTCCTAGCCAGCAGCCTACACCCGCTACTGACCCATCCCCTACCCACCCTCCCTCCCTTCTGTCTGGTCCCAGTGAAAAGTATCACAGGGCACTGTCCACACGGGCAGCGGGAGTCTCAGGTGCCCTTTGCTATCTCTTTTCCCTTCCAGGCACAAGTCTCAGTCTAGGGGAGCCGTCGCCAGGCAGAAATCGTGGGGAAAGGGGAAGGAGTGATCCCCGTGGCCACCCGCCAACATGCCAGCCCCCCTTCACTCCCCACTACCCCGGCCCTCTGTCCGGTAGTTTTACAAGGCAGAGACCTTGACGACATTGCTGGCTATGGAAGGAATGTTCGTGTTGGGGCCTGGGCTGGTGGGGGCCGGCCGACTCTCCCCCTCTGGGGTTAGTGCTGGGGGCGTAGGGATGCTGATGATAGCTGTGGTGATCTGGGATGTTTTGCAGTTTGGTCTCAGTCCGTCGTCTGCTTTCAAATTAAGGCTGGAACGACTAGGACAAAAAAGAAGGAACCAATGGTTGTTCTCCGAAGCACCCAAAGCTGTCTCATCTGTTGCTCATAGAAAATGGGATACTTAGGCAGCCCTTATCTCTGCCCTTGGTAATTAGCTGCCAATATTCTAAGTATTATTTCTAAATTACTAGCAGTTACAAAGTCAATTTAGGTTGGGCTTTGTGATTCAGAGTATTAACCCCGCCCTGCCCTCCCGTGGTTGTTTACCTATTATTTGCGAAATGTGACATTTTTCTTCCCTGAATTATCTGCAGTTCATTCAGAGGTAGTGGAAAGTGGCTTCACTATATCCAGAGAATGGAGGGAAAAGAGCCCATGACTCATAATCAGTCTGGGAAGTCACGCATAACAGGATTATGAAAATTACTTCCTTAAGAAAATTGTTAGTTCATTCTTTGCACTGGCGTGGGACATTCTGGATTATTTTGAGATTTTTTTCCCATTACATAGCCCCACTTTTGGCCTAAAATAGCTATCCTATCTTCCAACAGCCAGCAAAGGCTTTGGGTTAACTTCAGAGGCTGAGCATGAAGATGAGGGAAGAAGGTGGTGGGATTTCAGGTGTTAGATGGGGGTGGGGTGGCCCGAGGATGTGAAGGTGCTCCTTCATACAGTGAACAGAACGCCCCAGGCCCTGGGGCAGAGTCACGCACCTGGTAGTGAGGGAAGGCTGCTCACTGCCCTGGATGTGGATCGTGCTGAGCTCCTGCATGCTGCGCAGGCGGGTGGCTGGCAGGTTCGAGTTGGGCAGGTGCGTGGTCTTCTTACTGCGGCGGGAGCAGCAGGTGGTGGTGAGGCCTGGGTGGCTGGACAGCGAGGGGCTTCGCGTGGATGGGTAGTTCTGCATTGAGCTCTCCATGCAGTTCTGCTCAAACATCTGCTCATCGATAAATTCATGGTTCTGTGGGAGGCAGAAGGAGAAGAGGTAGGAGGAGGACGGACAGAGGAGGGGCTTAAGCCCCCATCTTGTACACTGCCTGACCTTCCTCTGGGCCTTGAGGGGGAGTCTAACGGCTGCCAGGGTCACAGAAAAGCTCTTGGGAGGAGACGTCAAGGGTGGAAGAGAGGAATTATACTGGCAGTCCTGGCCATCAGGTTGAAGTGCAGAGACCACAGCTATTAGGTCATGATGTGGACTTTCGCCACTTGCAGCTTTGCACTGATGGGACATGGAGGAAATGGAGGGACTCGGTGATAGCATTAATGTGGAGGCAAACACTGGTCTTTGTAGGCTTCATCCTAGGCCTGCCATCGGCAGCAGGGAAGCAGTCCCTGAGGATGCATACACTAACTTGTCATATTAATCTTAAGGGCATGACATGAGCTTTTAAAGGTGCCGGATCATTCACAGAACTGGGGAAGCATTGTGTTTGAACGTGAATAGGGTCACACTGTGAGGGGCGATTTCTTTCAGTTACTGCTTTTTTTTTTTTTTTTAATCTTACCACCTAATTATGGGATGGGATCTTCAGCATACCTAAGGCTCAGGATTCCCTACATCAAGTGCAAGCATGGGAAGGGTCTCCTAAATGCAGGGCAGCAGGATAGCATGTAGCTAAGCTAAGGTTCACCCAAAAATGGCTGCTTGCCCAAGGCTGCTAAAAACAGTGGCATTAGAGGTCTGGCCAAGGGTGCCAGAGTGAGAACAGCTGAGGACAAGTGACAAGAGCTCAGAGTTCAGCCCTGCCAGCCACTAGTGGGAGTCCCCAAGGAGATGAGGAGGGGCCAGGTACAGGAGAGTGCTATTGGTGCCACGTTCTGTGGCCCCTAGAGAGGTCAATGGAGGGCACTGGAAAAGCAGTTGGGTCATTCAGCACAGAAAACTAGAAGCCTGAACTGTACTAGGTACAACACAAGGGACAGGATAGGCCCCAGAAGAATCAGCAGCACATGCAGAAAGCCAGATCAGGGACAAGGAGGAGAATCTACATACTCAGGAGGATCAGAGAGAAAAACATCAATTGAAGTTTTAAAAAGTTATACCTTGATGGTGGAGGTTCGTACAGATAACAGGGGATCATCCACAAGATAGGACAACCCCTACAGGACAACATGCCAACAGAAGATAAAAACACCATTGATTGTACATTCCAGCATTCCCAAGCCAGTTCTGACATTCATTCTCAGTCCCAGCATTCCACGCTTTGAGTTCCACATTCCATCCCTTCTTCCCAGCATTCTGCCCCACTTGGCCAAACATCCCACCCCTTTGATCCAACAGGACTCTTCTCCGATTCAGCATTCAGTCCTTCCACCCCAACATTTGTCCCCATCCACACCAACGTTCCACCCCTTGAGTCCAAAACCCAGCATTCCAGAGCTTTCACCCCAATATCTTATTCCCCACAATCCGACATTCTTCCCCTCAAACTCAGCATTCCACCCCCTGCAATGCCAGCATTCTGCCCTTCCATCCGCAAATCCCATTTACTCAACGTCAACATTCCAGCCCTTTCAACGTGAATATTTTCACCCATGTCCTTTCACTTTGTACATTCCACCCAGCACATGCAACTTGGAAAGGGCAGTTGGGTCTGAGCTTATCCCTTTGGCAAATTCAGCATCCTTGAGAAAACTTCTAGTGCTATACAGTTTTTAATGATAGCTCCCAGGACACAGGGTTTGAAGAGCATCTTTCCATTTGGGAAATCCTCAGTGGGTTCAGCTGCCATCAATGGACTTTACACTGGGCTTACATCTATTTCCTCCACATCCAGGAGACTAGGATATTGGGACAGTCACAATTAACTTAGAAAGTTCTTCAAGTGCTGAGCCCTGACTGTAGGCTTTAGAGAAGGGAGCTCAGGGAAGAAACAGGGTGGTTGCCCTTCTGCTTCTCTACTCAGCCTTCTCCTCACCGTCCCTGGCACATTTGCCAAGAGTCGAGCATTGGCCCTGCTGCCCTTCCTTTCAGGCTGTGAGGCGCAAGCACCATTCACATTCCAGCTGTGGCCCCCTGCACTCTGACTCTGCAATCACCAGGCTTCCGAATCCAGGCTCTCTAAGAACTGCAGGGTCACTGAGAGAGACTGTGACTGCTAAGTCCCCCGATTCACTGTCTTCTGTTCCAAGGGCAATGCAGGGTGCAGTGGGAGGCACAGGTCTGATTTCCCTAGCCCGCAGGCAGCACAGAAATCAACACTCTCTGCATTCCTGTGCAAGTGCAGGCTGTGCTGGGAAGGGCAATGCCCATCAGGACTAAGGAGGAGCAAGGCCCTTGCCTTGCAGTAATCAAACAGGACATCAGGGCTAATGTGGGGGTGCCGGCAATGGCCTCAACTGCGCCCCTACCCTGGGCATCTCACCCCACTCTTAGGCTCTTAGGCCTGGGCGTGGCCAGACTTCACTATTCCCCTTGGGCTCTGAAGGGGATTCCCCAGTGTGAGGCTGGCAGTAGAGTCCTACAAGGTCAGAGGTCAGGGCTGACAAAGGAGGTGGTGACAGCGGGGCACTCACAGTGGTCTTTTCCAGGCAGTGAAGCAAATGATGGTGCTGGCTCTCAATAAGTGAGGTGGTCTTGCCCATGTGCTCCTCTTCTGGGGTGCCCTGGTGAAGAACAAGAGTGCCCAAGAGTGAAGAAGGGCCTCTTCTTTGCAGCCTCGTTATTTCTCCACAGAGAGGACACCAGAAAAGTCTGGATGAGCCAAACTTTAGGGTCAGCGTCAAACATGCTCCTCTAAGCAGGGTCCTTGTCTATAGCTGGTTTGGTGGCACTAGTGATAATTCCATGGGAGTGGCATGTACGTGGGGAAAGTTTAGAAACATGTTCTCCTTGGGTTTCAAAGTTGGGTTTGGGGTCAGAGTGCTGGTGTCCTCAGAAAGGGAAAGTAAGCCCCTCTTCCCCTTCACGCCCCCAGCAGTGCGTCAAGGTGCCTACCGTCAGCTCCAGGGCTTCATTGAGGAGCCCATTTCGCTTGCTGTGCAGATAGGCGTTGGAGCTTCCTGTTTTGGCCACACGGATCCTGGCAAGGCGGGCCTTCTGTGATGGGCAAAGATGATCAGAATGAGCGAGACCAAGATATGCAAAGCAAACAAGCCAGGCAAAGTGGGCACCTGGCAAATTTGGCACCTGGCAAAGCGGGCACCTGGCAGTGATCGATAAAGGGGAACAGGCTCCCGCCTCCTTGCCTCCTATGGTTCTGGCGAAGGGACTGAGATGCGGTGTCACCTGTGCTTTGCAACTTTTCATGGTCAGAATTCCAAGGAATTTCCATGCATGACCTCAGCTTGTGTATAGCTGGCAAGGGAAATAGTATCTCTTGCCCACATGAAGCTACTTCCCAAAAGTTTCATGACCTTTACTCAGTGTTACACAGTGTTGTGTGCTGTTCTGCTGAGTAGCTGTTCTCCCTGGACTGGACTGCAAGGCCCTTGACTTTCACATAGGGTGAGGTGCAGTTTCCTTCCTGCAGTGGGGTTCCCCCAAATACTAACTATGAGAAAAGCAAGGAGTGCCTACAGATCAGAACACTTCTTGTCTCTTGGTCTCTTAACACTTGCTACTGAGAAAGTATATACGTTATGCATTTGTGTGGCTCCAGTGTCTTTCCCTGTTAAAATGTAAGTTCCCTGAGGACAGGAGTTTGTGCTTTGCTTATTGTGCTTAGTAAACAGGTCTTTAATGTTTTTGAAATCAATAAATGCATTTACCTCTATCTTTGGGGCTGGTTCATGTGTGGATGTGTTCCATGCTGTATGTGTTGATGAGAATGAATATAGCGGCCAGAACAGGAGATCTGGTGCATGGGTGGATGGGTTTCTGGGAGGGTGGGACATGTCTCCACTTGCCATGCTGGAGTACAATGCAAACTCTCCAGCTCCAGCCCAGGAAGCCTCTGGCAGAGAAAGGCTTGCGGAGGACAGCTGCATAGTGTTCAGGGCTGCAAGCCCTTCTCTCTTTCTCCCAGAGGAATGGGGAGGCTGGACACACTGCCCATGCTGGCTCCTCTTCCTTTTGATTAACCTGATCAGTGTCCTAAGGCTGTAATACAGCCAAAGACAGACCTAAGAGGACATTTAGGGGCATGGATAGAGGGATTCCTGCTGGTTTAAAAAAGGTGACTTGCAGTTCTAGACACAGCTCTAGTCTTGGTGTAGGAAGCAGAAAAGCCCACCAGGATTACAGACCCATTCTGGAGTGGAAAAGATCCTCTTTCTGACTCTAGCCTAGTCTCCAGGTAACTTTGACTTGGATTTTGAGAGGAAGAGTCCCTGAGAAATTGAGGTGATTTTCATTGCTTGTCACTTTGTGAAGTATATCCTCCGTGTGTCCTGGGGGGCTGATATGCCTGCCAAAAAGAAACCATGGGCTCGGGGGCTCGGGTTGTGTACAGAAGCATGAAGCACATCCTATATCCTGTTTCCTGGGAAGTCCCCCACTTCCCAGGACAGTTTGGCTTCTGCTTGTGACAAAGAGGCTATGATTTGAGCCTGGAAGATTCTAGTAAATCTGAGTGTGGTTGCTCCTCTAGAAGGGAGAATGAAAAGAGAACCTGGGACAGACAAGCTGGCATGCCAGCAGTACCACTCCTCTCTGAGCAAAGAACATTCACTCAAGGTTGAGGACAGTTCTCCCATCCACAAATCCTGTTTCAGCCCTCCCCACTGGCTAAATGTTTATATTCAAGCAGGCTCCTCTGTAGCAGTTGTTGCTCTGGGTGAGTAAGACGTGTTGAGAGCTGCACATGGAACCCCAATTATGTCAAGCTCATTATGACCTGACGTAATCTGATTGCACTGCTTAGAGCCAGACCTTTCTCCTACCTGGGGTCCATCCTCATTACTTTCCAGAGATGAAAGATTCTCCTATTTTCCTTTGTAGCACTTCTTTTAATCTTATCTTTCCCTGAGCTCTATTAAAGCAACAGATTGTCATATCAAATGTACTATATCGTTTAATCATTTCACACACAGGATAAAGAGTATTTAGAGAGCTCTACCTAGCATATGAAGTTTGGTGGCGTTCTTTGCCATGGCTTTGAACTCTTTAGGGCTGGGGCCTGTGCTTATTCATAATTCTAGCTTCAGCACATGCACAGGGCTCTTCACTAGGCAGATGCTCAAGCAAAGTTCTTGATGGCCAAGGAAAGAAGATGATCCTTCTCATCCTAGTCAGTTGAAAGTCTATTTATAAAGCATTGCTATGGGTTCAGTTCTTGTGCTCAGCTTCTCTCTCTCTCCTGGCCATCAGAACAACGTGAAAGGGAGCTTAGGGGTCTTGTAGGCCACCTCAAACACACACCTGCACACGTGCTCACACATGAACACATGCAAAATGTGTGTGGGGAGACAACTGAGGCAGAGCAGGGAAGTGGAGTAGGAAGGCTTCGCAGGTCTCCCTTCAAGCCAAATGCTGCCTTCTTAGTATCGTCCTCCTCTTCTTGAAGTTCAACTCCATATTACAGGTTTCTAAACCTGCACAGCCAGGTCCAGGAGGCTGCATTTTAAATGGGGTAGAAGTTTCAGGGTTGAGGAGAGGTCTGGAAGGACACTGCCACCACTGGTACTGAGCCAGGCAGTTTATCCGAGAGCCTTTCACCATTTCATGATTCCTAGCTAGCTGGCTGGCAGGTACCCTTTGGCCGTACATATTTATATGTCTTGTTCTGCAAGAGGCAGAGGGAAACAGAAGGATAAATGGAAAAGCTAAAAGAGAACATAGGCACTGATCCAAGAGCAATTAAAACTTATGCTCACATGAAGACCTGTACAGGAATGTTCCTAACAGTTTTATTTGTATCCACTACAGACTAATTATCCCAGGCACTCTTCAGCAGATGAATAGTGGAACTGGTACATCCAAACCATGGAATACTAGTTGGCAGCGAAGTGGAATGGATTACTAATAGAATTTGGATGACCCTATAAGAATTATATAGGATTTATTTTTTTTTATTTATTTATTTATTTATTTATTTATTTATTTATTTATTTATTTATATGTACTTGGTATAGGGTCTCACTACACAGCTTGGCCTCATAGTGCTCCTCCTGTTTGCAGCTTCTCCACTGCTGGGATTACAGGCATGTGCCACCATGCCCAGTCTCAGTGGCCAGTGGGCCCAGCATGTGGTGCTGGGGATCAAACCCTGGTGCCTGCACTTGCCTAAGCAGGCACTTAGTCTTCTGATATATAGGATTTAAAAAAGTAAATCCCCCAAAGTTACCTCTTGCATGAGTGCACTTATATGTTTTTGAAACGAAAACATAAGTAGGGAACAGATAAGTTGTAGCAAGGCATTCAGGACCAGGTGGAAGCATGCCAGGGGATGTGGGACAGCACAGGGAGTTGGAGCTCTTCTGTGTCACGGCCATCAAACTGGAGTTCTGCAGGAATACACTGGGTGATAACATAAAACACATAAGTACAAATACAACCGAGGTAATCTAAGACTGGTGGATTGTATCAGTGTTGATGGCATGGTTGTGATACTGTGCTACAGTTCTATAAAATGTAGGCAAAACCTGGAAAACTCTACGAGGGGCTTCTCTGTACAGTTTCTTACAACTACACAGGAAGCTATCTTTACTTCAATCAAGTATTCCATTAATAGCAGTTAGTATTTTTATGCATGAGGGTCCTTCTTTTTGCACACCGTAAACCTCTACACTTGACTCCAGTTCTCCTGCCTCAGAAGATGCAGTCTCTGGAGCAAACCAATCACCGTGGGTAGAGATTATGATGCAAATTCCTTCTGGGACCTTGACACCCAAGGGATATGGGCTGGAGCTTGTCTCTGTGGTCACTGTAGCCCCCAGGTGTGTGGCTTCTCCTCACCCCATTGCCCCACTCCCTCGAAGTCCTCTGAACCTGTCCACTTTGGTTCGTGATGACAGACTCAGTGCTGGAAGCCAGCACTATTGGTTTTTTTTGTTTCTGTTTTTGTTTTGTCTTTGTCCTTTCAAAGGAAGCCCAAGGTGAAAGAGACAGAGCTAGGCGGCCTTGGGGAGAAACGGTGTCCAGTCTGCACGAAAACACTGTAAATATTTACTCTGATTTCAAAGGAAGAAAGAAGAAGACCAGGGGCAGGAAGGAAACTCATCTAGAGCAGCTAGAGGGAGAAAGCTAAATTACATCTGGGTTGTAATCACACACAAAATAGTCTTTATACAGCCCCAGGGGAAATGTCTGCTGCTGTGTTCTCTGCAAACAAGACATTGTCAGAAGTAAGTAGAGGTTTGGGCAGGGAGGGGAAGGTGGCAGAGGTGCTCCTGGAGAGTGGCTGGGGGTAGCTTCTTGTGAAGCCCACCTGCTCAGCCAGCCTGTTCCGGCATTAGCAGTGCCCTGGTGTCAGGGGGGAACACGTATACTAAAGAGCTCCTCATCCTGCACGGCCTCAGGCGCCTAGATTTGGATGAGTTTCTCCCTTCCCCTTTATTTAGAATTGCATAATGAATCTAGAATGTCCAAAATTGTCAGCAGGCTTAGGGAAAGAGATAAGACTTCCATTTCTGGGGTGGCTGCCAGCATGTATGGGTGGAGAGACAGGAGACATGGCTGGCGGGACAGAGAGGGCACCAGAACAGCAACCTTATGGCTAGCAATGGTACAGACCAGGTCAGGATATGTAAGACAGAAAGGCAAGAGAGCTAGGAGGAGGGGACCATTAAGGGCACAATTGGTGACATGTGGCAGATGGGAACTGGCCAGGTTTACTGCATAATTGTATGTATATACTTATACATGTGCATAATGATATTGTGCATATTTAAATATTCTATATTATTCTCTATAGATTAGACACTGATTGTTACACACTGTGGAGCTAGCTTTCACCAACCCCTGCCTTTGTAACAGTCAGCATACACAGATCTGCTCTGAAATACTTGTCTTTTGATCTAACCTAGTGGTTATGCCTGGAAGTGGGAGGAAATAATCCAGCCGTGGGACCTGCTACATAGTAGGTGCTCAGTAATGTCTGTCAAATAAATGGATGAGAGAAAGAATAAAATAAGGAGAAAGCAATCCTAGGCCTCCACAAGCTTTCATCTAGGTCTTCTTTTGTCTTTCGTATGGAGAGGCCCTGAGCATGTCCCTTGGAGGTCAAGATGCTGCCCTAAGGGGCACCACATGGCATCCAGGTCAGGATGAGAGTGCAAAACTCCTCCACAGACACCCTTTTCATAATAGAAGCCATGGTAGAAGTCGCTGCTGGGACCTTTCTTGCTCCAAATGCCTGAGACATGCTAGTATGTGAGAGGTGGGTGAGTAGAGTTGTTCTGGAGAGAAGGTTGAGGGATTGTCCTAGATGGCGCTGGTCCAAGCTCCAAGCCTCTGGGCAGTCCCTTCCTTATAGGGTGGATGACAGTACTTTACTTCTCCTTGCTGACTTAAAGAGTAGATCCTCGTAATAAAGTAAAATTTTTCTCAGTACTGACAAATTCTCTTGGCCATCAGTTGAGTTTTGTGCATTTTCCCCATAAGACTGTGAGGGTTACTAAAGCCTAATATATGGTTTGCCCCTGAACTCTATGACCTCAGAATGTTCTCTCATTTTTCTTTTTGGCACACTTATTTTTGTCACTAGGTTTTTATAGGCCAGTGCAGGATATTAGGATAAGACTATGTTTCCCAGGAAGTTCTTGGCTGGCTGAGGGAGGAGACACCAGAGAGTTCAATAGCTGTGGCTGAGACAGTGACATGGAACCAGGTCTAAGGGGTAACCAGTAACCAAAAAAATATCCACAAGGGGGAATACTAAGCATGGACAATAGAAGGTTTGCTGGGCTTCTCAGTTAGCTGACAGGAGTTGGAGTTCAGGACACCGCTGGATAGGAAGGGATAGGAAGCCACCTCAGCTTCCCAAGTCAGAGGCTTCTGGTGCAGGGTTCCGCTAAGGTACCCCAGGCCTGGCAACTTACCTGTACCTTGTGACCCTTAACTTCCTCCCTGCCTTGTCCCTGTGTTTGTGGCTTACCTTTTGTGCTCTGCGTTTGTCGGCTCTCTGATTCTGGTGATAAATCCTGCTGAAGTTGGAAACAATCACAGGGACTGGCAGGGCAATGACCAGGACACCACTCAGGGAACAGATGGAACCAAAGATCTTTCCTGCAATTGTTTTCGGCACCATGTCTCCATATCTGAGGCAGGGAGAGAAAGAGAAAGAGAAAGAGGGAGAGAGTAGAAGGGCATCAGGGAGAGAGACCATTTGAGAAATGTCAGGATTCCCAGCCAAACATTCATCCATCATCCATCCATCCACCCATGCATCCATGCATCCATCCATCCATCCATCCATCATCCATTCTCCATGTAACAACCATGTGCCTATTATGTGCCAGGTCCAGTGATATAACCCCAGAAGGAACGAAACAGGCAAAATCTTTGTGACCATGGAGCCAACCCCTTCAAAGGAAAGACCACATACAAGAAAGGGAACGCATCATAAACCCAGAGCTTGCAGTTGTTCCTAGGAGGAGAGCAAGGGGAGGAGAGCATCTGCTGTGTCAGATGCCTGGAGGTTGGCTGGGCAAGTCCTTTCCAAGGCTCAAGCATTAAGCTACAATCTGGGAAAGGCTCTAGCTGTGTAGAGCACTTGGCCTGAGTGTGCCAGGGAGAGGGAGTGGGCAGCACCAGGAGTTTATTCTAGCAATTGTCAAGGGGCCAGCAGGATGGGATACAGTGAAGGTGGGGAGAGAGCGACAAAGGAAGGGGAGGAGCCAGGCAAGGCCAAAGCACACGTGCCTGGGGGGGGGGTGGCTGTCAGGGAGCACAGATTTATCTCAAGGGCAATGAGAACCCTGATAGAATTTCAAGCAGAAGAGCAATAGGATCTCATATGTGGTCATAAAAACAACAAATTCACTTTCTTCTCATGTGATTACACAATTTGTGAAGCGTTTTTATGTATTTACCTCACACCAACCCTACGAGCCCTGTGAAATGTGTTCTTGGCCCGTATGTACAGATGGGGACACTGAGGGACACAGAAACCATGTGGACCTTACGTCTTCCTGCAGCTTGGATCAGAATCCACCCCTCTTGCTTCTTCTGCGTCCCATCAACCACATTGTCTCAGAGAGGGTGTGCGAGCTCTGGGGTGGCTCCCTAGGCCCCGAAGCCTTCCTGGGGTGGTGCCTGCACCTCCCAGAGCTCAGAGAAACTCCCTTCAGGACTTTCCACCCTGGCAGCTACACCCAGGGGCCAGCGTGGCCTGGCTCCCGCCCAGTCCTGAGCAGCACAGCTGGAGCCGTCTCCAATCAATGCGGTCCTCACCACGGTAGTCGAATGTTCAGTTTCCTCTTCACTGAGATCGCTTGAAGACCTTATTAAGCAAAGAGCTGCGATAACTATGCTGACCAAAGCCAGACATATCATCTCCTCTTTGCCCTCTGCACGTGTGGAGCAGGTGTGATAGCAAGACCAGGAATGATAGCTGCTAAAATAGTGAGGCTCCTTGTCTATAAAAGGAAGATTGCCTGTATCATTGTCCTATTGTGACGCACAAAGTTTATAACAATAAACAGCATTGCTTTTATCTAGATTCTGGAAACTATAGTCTTTGTTGGTGGGAAACTCTAAAAACACAGTCAATTTCCCCAAATTCAAATATTCCTGGTCCTGGAGAAAAGTGTGAGATGACTCAGGCAAACTGGGATTTTCAGAAGGACAGACAGAAAGGCAGCTGAGAAGCACACGGCCACAGATGAAAATGAACGTGAGGCACAAGGGCCACATTTTGGAGACTGAGGTTGATGAAGATGCTAAGGACAACAAAGTCATTTCATCTATCTGAAGACAAAATGAGGAACAGAGCTATGCCTACCCCTGGGGCAGCTGGTCTGCCGGTACTAGACAGCAGGACAAAAGCAGAACAACTCCACTTCTGGGCCCTTCTGCCTTCTCCACCAAGAATAAGGTCATCTGTGAGAGGCTGGGACAGATGCTGAAGGCAGGATAGGGAGCTCCACGTTGGAGCTTTTGCGTGGGCAGGTGTCCAGCTGGACTCAGGAAAATTCTGTCACAGATCCATGCAGCCCCGAGCCCTGGAGGGAGGTAGGACACATGTTCAGATGGCCTTGTAGAACCAGTGCCCGTGGGCTGGGAGAAATCATGGAATGCCACAGAAGTACCAGAGACCAGGGATGGAAGACTGATAGACTATGCCAAAGAAGGAAAAAACGAGGTCTGAGAAACTGTAGACCAAAGGTTTGGCATCCATCAGTCCCCCATGAGATTGCTGACGAATCTGAGAGCTAAGGATTAAGTGGACAGCTTGTAAACACTGGGAAAATAGGCTGTGTTGGCTCACTCTGCACCTGTCTTGCCAAGTTAACCTCTTGATTTCAAAGTGAGGTTAACTGGATGGCAGCTCTGGAGACTGCTGTCGACCTACTGCATCATGATTTTTATCCAGATGTGCTGTTGCCCTAGTTCTATGTGGCATGGATGGTGCTGTGGAGAGGAAGAGCAGAGTAACTATTATAGTCTCCTGGAACTTCTTCAGGAGTGGTCCTATGCCATCTGGGAAGTTTACAGCTTTCATGTTAAAAGGGTTTCAATTAGTGAAAAAGTAAATATGTAAATAAAATAAAAGACGGGTCTAAAGTCAGGTCAACATTGGTATGTTCTGGAATTTTTCTTTCAACATCTTGTATGAAGAGAGAGGGAGGCAGCAGGACCTAACCACTGGGAGGAAAGTGGATTCTGACCTGGGTTTGAACCCTCCTAGCTCCTTATCATGAGTTAAACGACCCTGGATAGCTTACTTATCCTTTACCTATGGAGTGTGTTTTAATTCTCTAGAGTTATTGTGATAATTCAGGAGAAATAGTTCAGTGTCCAGGTAACTGTAAGTTCTCTACAAATAGCCAGGGTGGTGGCCAGGCATCACTTTGTCTATGGTCTACCTCATCCAGGGCCTGTGCCCTGCCCCTGCCAGGGGGACATAAACTCTGTCCAGAGGAGCTGCCATAGCCTCACAGTCCTCACAGTCCACAGCAGCCGGGTCAATGACTTCCTGTCCTAGACTTATTTTTCTAACAGCTTGGTTGAGATACAACTTACACACCACAATGTTCAACCATTTAAATTGTATAGTTTTTTTTCAGATCTATTTTAAGTCTTTCTCAAGTGAATTAACATAAACACAGATTAGCAGCCAGACTCACATATCAAAAAGTCCTATAAAACACATAAAAATAGCTACAGAATACTAAGTCAATTACAGTACACTGTCCACGTAGTACATACGTTGGCTGAGCCGAATTTCTGTAACTATTTGTCTCTTCATTCTATTGCCTTTTATTTTGCACTTTATTTATCTATTGGATTTACCACACAAGAGAAACCATGTGGTATTGAAGCTTGCATGTCTGCTTTATTTCACTAAATAAATTTGGTCTTCAGGTACACCAATTTTTCTACAAATGACTCAACACTGTCTTTCTTTACAGCATAGTAGAATATACTGTCTATACAAAGCTCATTTTCTTTTTCCACTCCTCTGTTGATGGACATGTAGGCTGCTTCCAAGTCTTAGCTAGTATGAGTTGTGCTTCTGTAAACATGGGCATGTGTGTATCACCATTAAAAGGAAGTCTTAATCTCTTTTGGGAAGACACCAAGAAGGGGAGTAGCAGGGTCAAAAGGAATCTCTACTTTTAGTTTTTGAGGAACCTCCGTATTGATTTCCATGGTGGTTGTACCAGTTTACATTCCCAAAAATAATAAAGAAGGACTCCTTTTCCTGCAGGGTCTCCAACATTTAAATTCTTAAAGGAAGCTATTCTGTTTAGAGTAAGATAGCTCAGACTTGTCTTAAGTAACTATATGTTTCAAGAGTGTTTAGTGTATGTATGTAGTCATGCTTTATCTCCATCACAGTTTCCACAAGTTGAACATTTTTATGACTTCCAGAGTTCTGATTGGCAGCCACTGACCACTCCACACCTCACCCTGCAGTTCCTGGTAGCCATTAATTCTGTCACTACAGACTTCTCTCTTCTGGCTATTTCTGATAAAGAGGTTTACATAACGTGTGGCCCCCCAAAAAAAAGAAAAGAAAAGAAAAGAAAAAAGCTGTGTGTGGTGGCTCACGCTTGTAGTCCCAGCACTTGGGAGGCTGAGGCAGGAGGATCAGAGTGAGTTCGAGACCAGCCTGGGCTACAAAAGTGAGCTCAAGGCCAGCCTGAACTGCATAGCGAGACCCTGTCTCAAAAGACAATAAATAAATAAATAAATAAATAAATAAATAAATAAATAAAATGGCCTTCTCCTTCTGACTTCACTCAGCATAATGTTTTCAAGGCTCATCCATGTAGCGTGTATCAAGATTTCCTTCTTACCTTTCAATAATATTCAGTTGTAAGGAAATGCCACAGTTGGATAATTCATTCATAAGTTCACAGACTTTTGGGTTACTTTCACCTTTTATCTATCATAAAAAATGTTGCTATGAATATTGGCTTAGAAGTTCTTGTGTGGACATGTGTTTTTGCTTCTTTAAGAGTCATAGGGAGGGGTAGCCAGATAGCTCATCGCACTGAAGCCTTTGCTTAGGCAGAGCACAACAGCTAGGGTTCAATCCCCAGGGTGCTGTGCCGCCGCACCCCCTCAGCTTAGTCACTGAACTGGTGACTAAGACAAGGCGTGGTGGTGCATGCCTGTAATCCCAGTGTTTGGGAGGCTGAAAACAGGAGCTTCAGTAGGAGTCTGATCTGTGTAGTGAGACCCTGTACTAAAGACATTTAAAAACAAAGTCATAGGGAAACTATGTTTAATAGTTTGGGGCACTGGTAAGCTATTTTCCAAAGTGTACCATTCTGCATCCCACCAGGAGTGAATGAGGGGCCCGGCTGCCTTGTAGAGAAGACAACGCTTGCTTTTGTCTGTCTTTTTTATCATAGCTGTCATGGTAGGTATGAAGTGGTATCTCCCTGTGGCTTGGATTTGCATTTTCCTAACGGCTAATGACGTTGGGCACTTTTTCACTTTCCTAGAATTGTGCCTTTGGGAGCAGATCAATCTCTTTTGAAGAAGTTAAAGCTGTAACAAGTAAAGCTCTGGAACTGTTGGCAGCTATATTTTCTGCCATGGGAAAAAAACAAGTTACAGTTGAGAGGAAGAAGGATGACATATCCAAAAAAGAGAGCTGGGGAGGAAAGAGCTGGTCTTGCTGAGGACCCTGGGCAGCCCTGTCACTCAGCTGCTTGCTTCTTTCCTTGGCTCTGCTTAATAACAAATTACTCTTTTTTGGCTTAACTCTGCATTTTGTTGTTGGATTTTATGATAATGACAATGGAGATGCTGTTTATTGCTTATTGTTTCAAAGCATTTTTTCCCCAAATTCCTAAGTAGCAGGGCTATTTTGAATTGGAGTCCTTAGGAGTTAAGAAGATTTTGACAGGTTGTAATCATGGCTGAAACCGACCTAATTAATTTTACAAAGATCAATGACATTATAAGATTGCGGTTCAAATAATCAATGACTCGCAAAGTTGATGAAAGAAACCTGGTTTAAAAGGCATGCATGCTCAAAATCACTGGGGAATTGAATTTCAACAGTGGCTAACAGTGGAGTAGCTACTAAGGGCCTAATGCCATGTCAGGTTGGAGTGACAGGAGTACAGTGTCCAGACAAAGGGAGTGGGCGCTTGTCCTCTGCTCCCTGATGCAGACTGTGCCCTGGTGCTGTCCAGCCCATAGGACACTGTGGAACTGGACCATGTTGCAGAAGCGAGGCTGGGATGATCCCTTGCCTGGAAATCTTGTCAAGGGAAACAAAGGAATGGGAACCTTTGGCCTGGGATGTAGGAGACAAGGATTGAAAGGATGGGAGGGCACAGGGTTCGGAGCTGTGCTGGGAACTCCACATCAGGGGGTCTCCCAGCAACACCCCAGCAGGCAGGGAAAAGCCACCTACAGAATGAGGAGCTGGAGTCCAGAGAGGACAGGGATTTGCCCAAGGTCATTCGAGCAGCCAGAGGGCCAACTGTTGGGGTTAGACTTGAGGCTGGTTTCTTTTCCACTTCCCTTCTATGTGCTCCACTTCCTGCTCCTCTGGGGGGCAGAGAGAAGTTGGCCCTGGAAGAGGATCCAAGGGAGTTGGCCAGAGCTCACCCCGTCTTCTTAGCCCCAGTGGCAACAATACAGTGTAGAGCTTCAAAGTGTGAACTCGCTCAGAGCGCAGACTGCTGAGGGCGAATTCTGGCTTTCTGCTCGTTAGCTGGGTGATGCAGGCATGTTCCTCATCTTCCTGTCCTTAGTTTCTTGGCATTGATGAAATAATGATATCCACTTCACAGGGCTGTGATGAGGGATTAAGTGGGTCATTGTTTGTATAGGCACCCAGCCTGGCACGCGGAAGAGCCTTCTAAGCGTTCGTGAAGTAAACTGTGGGCTCAGCTCCCCACCACTTCCAGAGTGAACTTCTGCAAAGGTCTCTTAACCAGGCTTCTCTCCTCTACTTTGTCCCTCCCCGTTTTTCACAGGCATGTCTTTTTACATTGTCTGTGCTGACTTTGAACTCACATCACACCTGACCTCAGCCACCAGAGCATGTGGGATGACTGGCACAGGTGTCACCATGCTTGGCATGAGAGACACATCTTTGCGATGCAGGTTCCTGCTCAAAGTACTTCAGCAATGTTTGTGGAGTACAAGTTAATAAGCAAAACCTACCTTGCAATGCAGTTGCAAGCTCTACCTGCCTCTTACACAGTAAACACTCATTAAGCAGCAGCTAATTATGGCTCCCCTTGGCCTACCTGGGCAGGAACAGCAAGATGGGGTGGCTGGCGGTGGCTCTCTAAGTCCTGAGAGCATCTATAGCCTATTTTCTCATGAAATTTTTGAGGTAGGAAAGGGAGAAAAAGAAAGGAAAAAGAAAAAAAAGGTCATATCCTAGAGAAAAGATTTAAACCCAGGGCCTTATTTCTACTTTGTCTTCCTCCAGTTGTCTTAGTTACTTTTCTCTCATTGCTGAGACAAGATACCTGACACCCAGAGTTGTGGGGGAAAGGTTTATTTAGCTCACAGTTTATGGAGGGCTCAGTCCATAACCACCTGGCTCCAAGGCAAACCGGCACAGGACAGAAAGGGCAACCTTTCATGGTGGTGGAAGACAGCAATAGCATGGGGGTGGGGTGTGGAGTTGGGGGGTATGGGAGATGGGGTGGAGGGGGTAGGGGACAAGGCTCTTTGTGTTCCTTATGTTGTCTCCAGGGTACCTGCCCTAGGGCAGGTGTAGTACTCACACACTTAATCATGGCCAGAACTATGCCAAACCAATCAGTGGGCTGATGTACAGATTCCACACCCTTAATCCCAGCATCATACATTCTAGATTCAGCCACCCCCAAGAAAGCCTTGTGACCACATGAACTCATGCAAATAAGGACACCTTCTTGGCCCTCTCCTGGCTTTGCAGGTAGGGACTCTGAGGGCAGGAAAGCCCCCCTCCCGGAGGTGCCAACCCAAGTAGAGAAGGACTGTGGTGCTCATGCAGATTTAGGAATCTACCCAGAATCCTAGGTGGTGCCAGTGCAGAGCAACTATTTGCCCTGAGCAGATGATAGCAAGGACTCCGTGCTTTTCTGTTGCCTTATCTTTCCCAGTGCATTCTCGGTAATCCATAGTGATGTCTGCGCTGAGACAAGAGCAGGAAAGCTTACCTTCCTAATATGGAAGGCTAATTAATTTGTATTAGGGCTTAGGGATAATTAAACTTTTTATCTGAACTTAAGCTGCACAAACCACCCGCCTTGTACAATTAATTGCTGCCTTCATTTCCTCCTCCAGGTGCAAGGAGATAAGTGCAAGCCGTGCTCCCCATCCAATTCTGCCCACTTCTCAGCGGGGGGCAGGGTGCCTGTCTCATGGGGAGTCCATCCTATGCCGGAGGCTGGGGCACTGCCTATTTAGGGTGCAGCTGACAAAAGTGGATCAGTACTCTGTAATGTGTGATTATTATTATTTTTTAATTATTTTTTAAAAAACCTCTTTTATTAGCTAAATGAAGACATAATTTCATTTGTTTCTCCCAGTAACCCCTAGATGCATTATTATCATTTTACAGAGCAGGAAACTAAGGCACAAACTGGTAAATACAATGCCCAAGGTAACTTAGCTAGGCAGCACAGAATTAAGACTGGACAGGGTTCTTTGGACCCAGAGTCCCTGTATACAAATACTAGTGGTTTTACCCTAAAACTAGTTCTGAGGAGCCAGCCTAACAGGCATCAGTGGGGTTAGAGCGGAAGGAGAGAAAGCCTCAGAGGTGCCCCGATTAGGGCACCAGCTTCACCAAAATTCTGTGAGTCACTTCACTCCTGTTCTTAATCCCAGGATGGGGAATTTGGAAAATGAGACCAAAGCCTCAGGTCACTCCTTTTTCCCACCACCAGAATTGTCTGAAGGCTCCTGTTCCACAACCAGGTAAGGCTCAGCAGCGAGCCAGTGACAGAAGGCTGTGTTGCGTTCTGGACCTTTGAATTTCCTCTACGTTTTAAACTCCAGCTGAGGTGAAGGTGAACCCAGAGAGAGTGAAGAGGCTCCCAGTGGGGCAGTCAAGAGAGCAACAAACACAGTGACAACTGAGAAGTTGTTATTTTTATCTAGCATCACTGTGGGCCATTAGGTCCTCTTAACAACAGGTCAGAAATATTCTCAGCCCCATTTTTGAGATGGAAAAGGTGAAGCTCAGAGAAGCTCAGTAACACACTCAGGACCATCAGCTTATCCAAGCTGGTTTTCCAAGCCAGGCTTCCCTGACTTTGGAGCAATGCTCTTTCTCACTATGCCCCTACTGCAGGAACAGAGAGCTAGAGGACTTGGCAAGTCCCCAGGAAACAGAGCAGCCTCGAGACACCCCATGGGAGAGGCTCTCAGGTGTCAAGCGAGGTGTCCTGAGGAAGGGCCCTGCAACCTTCCAAGCCACCACACTCGGCCCTGCTCTGCATAGAGGCCATGCTCAGGCACAGCTGTAGCTCTTGGCTGAGGGAGTACTCTTGATCTGTGACAATGATCTCCTTGTTTTGTCACCTTGGTGGCCATTTTTGTGGGTGACAAGCCTAATATTTTAAACCTGTGGTTCTCAAAATACAGTGTGCATCAGAATAGCCTGCGGGGCTGTGTAAAACCACAGCACACTGGGCCTCCATCTCTGACGGTGGATTCCCTTGGCCTGGAGTGACACTGAGAATCTGTACTGGAAGTCACTGGCCTTGGTGACCGGGGACCACGCCTTGGGAAATCACTGCTCTGCACCTTCATCTCCCCTGGCAGTAGAGATATTTAGGTTAGGAAGTCAGAAGAAAGGGGCTGTAGCCATGTGATGTCAAATGAGGAAACGAGGGCAAGGATTCACAGTGGAGGCAGAGCTGGTCAGGTTGTCCAGAGGAATGCCCTGCCCTAGACACACACACACACACACACACACACCTGCAATGTCCTATCGATTCCTGTCTAACCCTCTGGACTGATTTGATAGATCAAAAGCTTTACCTGAGGTGCATCACTTTTGTGCTGGGACACAAAACGAGACAGGCCGGCCCGACCCTAACCTTGAGGGGCTTGCGCCAGCACAGAGAAGACAGACAGGTTAATCATGATGACAGTCCAATGTCACAACACTACCAGAAGGATGCACGTAGGGTCCTGTCTGAGCACAAGGCGGGGGCAGCCATAGATCTCCTGGAGACAGCAGCGCAGGCTGATACATACAGTCAAGAAACATTGAGAAAGCTCTGACTGGATCAAGGGCAGGTGGGTGATGAGGAGGAGAGGGGTCCCCAGGAAAGTGTTCTGGGAGCTTTCCAATGTGGGTTTTCTCCTGAAAGCAACGGGGAGTCAAAGAAGGACCTAAGAAGGGGAGTGATACGATCAGCTATTCTTCTGTAGAAGAGCCTCTTGAGAGCAGCAGAAAGGGTGGGCCAGGTGAACTGGTCAGTAGAGGGCTGGGCCATCCCAGGCAGGAAATAGGGAGGCTGCAAGGAGGGAGCGGGTCGTGGGAGGGAGGAGGCAGATAGGTACCACGGTGGATGGAGGACCACAACTGGCTGGGCTTGGAGACTGGCTCCTGCGGGGGCGGGGCTTGGGCAGGAAGGGCGGGGCCTGCGCTGGCACTGAGGCTTGGGAGGGGAGTCAGGCCTTGTACCCCTCCAGCTGGGCCTCCCCCCTTCCTTTCCTCCTGCATAGATAACCCCTCCTGTCCCACGTCACTCATCTGCGCTGCCAGAAGCTCTGGACGCTTTCTTGACTCCCAGGTCCTTCCTTTTGAGGGAGTGGCCTGCTCTCTGTTGCTGTTTGCCTGGTAACCCAACGTTCATCTTTCAAGATGCAGGTACATATTACCTGCTGAGGGTTCCTATGGCTCCTCCAGGGGGAATATGGGTCATTCTTGTCTTCTGCCTCCATCACAGTGCTTCTTCTTCATGGCCTGGTGCCCCCGAGGACAGGGCTGTCTCTAAGTCCCTGACACGCAACATGCTTCATGATGCGCAGAAGGAAATCACCATTTCAAGAGTAAACAGTGTTCACTCCACGGATGGCGCTGGTCTTGAACCATTCTTGAATCAGACCACAGCAACACCTGTGCCCTGCGCAAAATGAACACCCAGATACCCAGTCCGTGAGTGGGAGAACCTGAATAGGTCGTCAGTGGGGCCGCTCACCGACAAAGCTAGGCCATTAGAAGGCCTTTACTTTATGAGGCAAAGCAGCTATGCCCTGAATACAGATTATCAGATACTGTGGGGTTCAGTCGGAACTAGGGAAACCTATTGCACTAGGAACTTGCAGTGAAAGGAACAAATCAGGAGGCAAAATGGCAGCTAGGAGGAGCCACTGGGAAGCAGAGAAAGGCAAGTTGTTGCTCTGAGGCACATACCCAGTGACCCGGGATTTGTCCTTGGACAACTAGCTGATCCTTGGGCTATGGCAGAGAGACTTTCTAAGCAAGTTAGGCCCTGGAAATGGGCCCACGTGGCCTCAAGATGGCCCTGCCACCTGGTTTATGCACAAACCACATTTAAATCCTGCTGAAAAAAAAAAAAAATCCTGCTGAGGTAACCATCATAACCTAAGCCTTCCAAACTCCTGCAGATTAAGATTAAGAAAGAGAACCATATGGAGGCAAGTAACCATGTGAATCAATAGGAAAAAATAGACCTGGGCTCCTTCTCTAAGAATCACAGATACTGGAGTTAGAGATGCAGGATGGATGTGCATGAAGTGATCTGTGGAAATGAGGGACAGGCTCCTGAAGGTGAGCAAGAGCAGAGTGCAGCAGGAACCCCGGGCTGCACAGGAAAAAGAGGCAAGTGGAGTTTTAGAAGTCAGCCATTTAGAGAAGGATTTAGGGCGGGTCTGAGAATCCATCCGCCATCCCCTGTGCCTATTGGGTTTCCCCTTGCAGGCACTTAAACCACTGAGCTAAACCACAAGTCCTAGAAGTCAGCAATTAATTGTCTTTTTGAGGTAAGGTTTTGCTGTGCTTTTCAGACTGGCCTTGAGCTCACTTTTGCAACCCAGGCTGGTCTCGAACTTGCACCAGTCCTCCTGCCTCAGCTTCCCAAGTGCTGGGATTACAGGCGTGCACCACCACACCCCGTGAAGTCAGAAATTTAGGAGCTAGGGTTTTTTTTTTTTTTTTAAATTATATTTTAAAGAGAATACAAATTATAATTGAAATGGAAAAATTACAAGTGATATAGAATTTCACTTAACAAAGTCATGAATTTCACAGTATTTGCTATACTGCATAGTGTTGTCTTCATATTACCAGATATATGCATATAAAATTGGAAGAAAGAAACAGAAATAAATGTATAAGAAATTAAGAAGATAAAAAGCACAATTGAAAAAAGGAAATGAAATAAATTAAAGCATGAACTGCTTCTTTCCATAGCCCAGCAGAAATGCACAGTGCAGTTGTCCAAGCCATCCTGCTTCCATACATAGATAAATCTCTTTCCCCAACTCCCTCCCCGCTCCTTCTCAACTCAGTAACTTTCCTTTTGAATAAGTTCATTCACCTTTCCCAGTATCTATTGTGCCCTTCAGATTCCATGTTTCTCTTTCAGGTTCTTTTTTTTTTTTTTTTTGTGGGGTCGGGGTTCAAACTCACGACCTTGCACTTGCCCAGCAGGCACTTGTGCCTCGGAGCCATCTCCCCTCTCTTTCAGGTTCTTACACTCAGGAGACAACATGATGTTTGCACATGCGGGTCTGATTTATTTTACTTACGTGTATGTTCTCTAGTTGCATCCATTTACTGACAAAAAATTCAAATCAGGGCTGTGCATATGCTGTGTCCCTCCTGGTTGCCCTTGCAGGCTTCAGCATCTGCAGAGTGCCTTTTCCCAATCTAGCCCTCAAGGATCCTCATGTTGGCCTTTGGTCCAGAAAAGGCTTGTACCTGATTCAGTCCTATCATGAAGGGGCAGCAATGACCAGGAGCATGGGATTCCTGCACAGCCTTGTCACCTGAAGAGGTGATTACTGTAAGCCACACAGTAAAGCTGAATGTGAGCAGCTGCCGGGAGAGACAGACTTCCTCTGGTTCATCCAGGAAGGGTGCACTGGGAAGGAAAGACGTGGGCAAGCCGAGGGAGGTAAGCAGACCATGAACCAGTGTGCAAACAACATCAGGGTAGCATAGCAAGGGCCAGCCAGCCAGTCACATGTGGATAAAATCTAGGAGGATGGATTCAAGTTGTGAGTTCACTACTGGTCTCTTGTCAAGAGGAAGGCTCTTAATGAAAATTGAAATTTGATTGTTTATGGCAATGGCTCCTGAATATCCAGTCAGTTGTTCCTTGCCCTCTGGAACAGCTTGCTGTGACTGTCAAGAGCATCTGTACTTTGGAGGGAAGAAGCAGGAAGCAGAGGGGCTGAGACCTCAGAGGCTGTGCAGTTACCCCTCCCTGCCTAGAAATGAGTCTGGTCAGATCTGGGCATGGCAGGTTGCCCTCATCCCACAGGACAGCTGAGCCACAGAGGCCTGTCCAAAGCCCTGGCCCCAATCCTGACAGGCACCCTCCTCTGGACCCCACCCAGTGTATTCCCTCAGTCTCGTCCCAGAAAATTTCTCATCATCTCCCCATCCTCTTTGGGGAGCTGGGGTTGACATGAGCACCATAATGCACAGTACACAGGGCTTCCCTCCGAGACCCTGCTCCCCAGGCCCTCACCATCTGTTTCCCTCTCTCCATCTGTGCCTCACAGAGGTCCCTTCCCCTAGGGTGGCTGCTCTGGCTCCTGGCACCCTGGGCTACCAAGGTTTCTCAGAGTAGGGTGCACCTCCTCCATGCTACGGTGGAGCCTGAGCCATGGGGAGCCTTGGGCTATGTGGGCATAGATTAGAGAAAGGAAGACCAGGTGCTGACAGAAGGCAGAAAGGCCTCCAGAAAAGTCCGTGCTGCAAAGGCCTGATGGGGCCAGGTCAGACCCCAGTGACACTCCAAAAGGTGGTGTCCTGGTTGAAGACCATGGGAGTGACACAGAGATGGGGTACAGAAGCCGAGCTGGCTCCATAGTAAACAGACAAGCTCTTGTGGGCCATGCATTTTTAAAAAAATTTTATTAACTTTTTTTTATTGATAGGGACCTTCTGTGAGGCCCAGTCCACCTCTGCTAGCGCCTCTCCAGTTCTGTCTGTGACTCCAGCTGAGATGGCAGCACAGGAAGAGAGGCTGGGCACAAGGCCGAACATGCTGGTATGAGAGGGGTCTGCACTCTAGGTCAGGCCACTCTAAGGTGCTGGTTGGCCACTTGCCCACATCTGTGGCCATCATGAGGACAAGTGTCCTCAGTCCTCACACACTCTGCTCTCCACTGACCAAGTGTAAGGCCAGGTGGCTCCCTTGCCCTTTCTGCCTCTTACCTGGCAACCCTACCCTCTGCCTGTGCTGCTCCAAGACCCTCCTCCATCAGCTTCAGGATCCTCCCTTTCCCTCCGGCCCATCCCTGTCCTGGGGACAGAGTTTCCTCCTTTCCATTGAGTCCTGTTTCAGTTGCTTACACAGCTGGGCAGGGTCTCACAAGGTGTCAGGCCCATCCTCATGAAGTGTAGGAATCCTCTCCATGGCAGCTCCAGTCTCTGTCCTGCCCCCTCACTGAATCCCCCAGGCACAGGCTTAGAGTCAGACAAACCTGAGCTGAAATCCTCCCTTTCCTCTGCCCAGGTAAGAGAAAGCAGGCTTCCTGGCTCTCAGTTTACTAATCCGAAAAATGACAAACATTAACCCATCTTGTAGCAAGGTAGACTCTGCCCTTGTAAAATTCCGTCTGTCTGCCACACTGCTGACACAAGCTGCCCTCCAGGCTCCTCAGAGCAGCGCAGCTCTGCGTCTCATTTGCTCTGCAAGGCCGGGGTGGTTTCACAGCCTCCCCTGTGCCCTCTGCCCTGCTCCTGTAGGCTCAGCACCATGCAGGCGCACGCACAGAATGCAGGCTTTGGAGTCAGAAAGCCCTGCACCGCGCACCTGCTTCTCTCTCTAGTGACAAAGGTCTCTAAATTTCAGGTCCTTCTGTTATTAAACTAGCCAGGATGATGCCCTCTGAGTAATGGTTAGTAGGCGCTCATAGACCTGCATGGAGCAGCCCACACACAGTGATGGGATGGGATTGTGTCTTTCCAGCCAGCAGATAGTAAGCCCCATGACAGCAGGCCCAGCACCAAGCTAGGCATGCAGTCGGCACATGGTATCGTCGTTTGGAGGAAGGGTCTTTGCTTCTGCTTTGTCTCAGCACTTCTGACCCACCGGGCATGGGCAGGCTGCTGAAAGGACTTTTAGAGCGGCGGACTAGATGCGGTCTGTATTTCTACGGCAGTTTTCCCCTTGGGCCTGCAGCAGGACTAAATTTCTGGGTCCCCAAGATATTTAATTTCTACAGCTAACCTCATTTGAGTTGCTAAAAATCGTGCTCCAGGGCCTAGGGCCTATTTAATGTTTCTGCGGTGCCATGGAAAATTCAGAAGACTCCTCTTCCACCTTACAAACTTCCGGCCCCAGGCTCCACACTTCCAGGCTTGGTCAGGTTCAGCTCCAGAAATTTAACCCTGAAGTCTGTGTTTGCTTTGGAAAGTGGGAGTGGACCCAGCTCTCTGAATTCGTGAGAGGTCTGGACAAGGCAGTGCCGTGTCCCTCAGTAAGGATGTCACTTTCTGACACTGGTCAGCAAGGGACAGCATGTGTGTCACATCGATACCTCTGCCAAACCCTGTAATGACTGTATCACTCCTCATTTCCCTTGCTCACTTTCAGACATCACACACACACACACACACACACACACCCCACAATGGCCACGGTAAGGAAGAGCCTTAAAAATCATCTGTGTGCAGACTGAAGTACTCATAGGTGAAATGGAATTTGCTTTATCCTGAATTTGCTTTGAATACTCTGGAAATAAAAAAGGCAACGTGGAAGCCAGCGAGGCAGGCAGGGGGCAAGGTTTCATTTCTCATCCACCCTGCATTTGCATATGTTGCGAATTCTCCCTAATAAAAAGCAAACAATAACAACAAAAGAAAACCAAAGTTAAGAAAACCAGTTATTCCCTCTTGCCAGGAGGCTGCGGACCCTGTACATTTTGTGTGTGTGCGACGCAGCCTTGCAAAGCCCCTGCTTGGTTGCTTTTTTACCTTTTCATCCTTGTGGGGCTCGCCTTGCCAGCTAACATCTTGCCTTTAGAGCAGTTGTTCTCAACCTGTGGGTCGCGACCCTGGCGGGGATTGAATGACCAAAACACAGGGGTTGCCTAAAGCCATCGGAAATCATAACTGTAGCAAAATTACAGTTTTGAAGCAGCCACCAAAATATATATTTTGGTTTGGGGTCACCGCAACATGAGGAACCGTATTGCAGGGTCACACACAGCATTAGAAAGGTTGAGAACCACTGCTTTAGAGGATGCGGCTGTGTCTTAATGATCCTTTATATCCTTTTTATAACAGAGCTAAAATGGGACTGGCATTGATGAACTCTGGGTGCAGCTCCTCAGCCCTATCTCCTGGAGAGACTGAGGGTTTCCTGCACCACTGTCCTTCTCCGTGCCCCTCACACAACCCAGATCTTCCTCAGCTCCTGCCCAAGACAGGGGGTAATACAATCATCAGTGATTAAGGTCGCCTTGGGCATCAGAACCTCTTCCAGTCCTGGCAACCGCTTTCCTTACTGGTCTAATTTAAATTCTAACCCAGGCAGGAGGGCTTGGGTATTGAAACATGGGGCTAGCAGAGGTCTAGCTCCCAGCCAACTACAAGCCTGGTGTCCTGCACATGTCATCATGGCACCTCTCTGCCCTGAGCCCTCCCTCTGTAGTGCCCCTGTCCCCTGCACTCCAGTTAACCTTCTGTGCTCAAAGGCCAATGTGGCTGCAGCATGCAGGACAGTGAATGAGGCAAGGCCAATTCACAGCTCAGCACGGCTTCCTCAGCAGCTGGCCTGCAGCCACTGCAAGAAATATGGCTGCCTTTTCAAGTGCAGGTAGTGAGTGGGATTGCTCTGCTCCACTGCTGGGGGGAATATGAGTAACCCTAATATATGAGCACTTTCTGTGGGGCAGGGACTTGTCCAAGTGTTTAAGTAATTAATTTTCCGAACAAGCTCAGGTGATGGGTTCTGTGATGATCTCCATTTTGCAGATTAGCAATCTAAGGCTCAGGTTAGGTAACCCAAGTCTAACGAGGGGCATGCTGGCATTGGAGCCCAGGTCCCCAGAGCCTGTGTTTCTGATTCCATCTTTCGGTGAGGGGTGGATGCTGCACTCGAAGCAGAGGCCTGAGGGTGCATGGCTGATGGACAGGTGAGGCACGAGAGACCTGCTGCAGGGTGACAGGAGGATCTAATAAAGGCCTTCATGGCTAAGAGCAGAACTGGTTAGTGAGGAGGGGAGGGCAGCCAAGGCTGACAGGCAGGGCTTATGCATGCGCTTCCTCTTTGTCATAGGGACCTTTCAAATGACTCAATCAACTATTAATCTCAATGGAATATCAACCTCAACAGGGCAAAAATGGGTAAGAAAATCTGCAGGAAGTGAAAGCATACATCTCAGTCCAGACCACTGTATGGGGACACCACCGGGAGCAACTCTTCCAGACCTGCCAGGAACCCGCAGTGTGGCTCCGGTCAGCCCAGCCAGCCTGCCCTTCTCCCTGTGGTTTGTCCCTGAGTGCACTACTCCCCCACTCCAGGCGATGGGCTCTTTGCCGGGACACCACTGACTGACACATAGCTTAGAACTCTAACCTACCTCCCAGGGGCATGATATGGAAATGAGTCTTGGGCCAAAAGGAAATGCCTGCAGGGGTGTAAATCAACTGTTTTTAAAGAGCTCCTGGAGAACAAGATCAGAGTGGGGACTGGAGAAGTGGCTGGAGACTCGAGAGCTGGGTAGGGATGAGGAAGGGAGGGCAGGGATGTGGAGAGGGAGGCGAAGGCGTGGAGAGGAGGGTGCAGTGCAGAGAATAGGTTGGGGTGTGGAAGGAAGGATGGAGACAAAGAGAGGAGCTGGCGAGGTGAGGGGTGAACCATCTTCTGTCTTGGGGAAGTACCTAAGGAGATTTCCCACTGCTTAGTGACAAGCAGCCGCTGGCTTCTGGTTAGGGAGTGAGAGCAGCTAAAACGTGTTTGCATTCCATTCACTTGGAGGCCTGAGACCAGCATATTCTGGAGAGGCTGTGGGGTCACTTCCTGTTGGCAGCAAGAGTGGAAGGCGGGCAGAAAGCAGGGAGAGGAGCACAAGCAGCTCTCATCAGGTGACTCGGTAATCCTCAGTCCACTCTTGCCCTGGGGTGCTCCTACTGAGTGGCTTTCTAAGGACTCTGGTGGATGCAGCCTGCCTCTGTGCGGCGCCTTCTCTGACCTGGATCCTGGCATCTGGGGTGCTTACTGTCCCCTGAGCACTCCAGCTCCAGCAGGGCTGTCTGTCTACCCAAGGAGACAGTCACCTGAGGGGCACCCACTGATCCTCAGGACCTTGTGCGCTGTGGGAGCATCTTTCTGCACAGTCTGCTACTTCCAGCTAAGGAGGCTCTTCCTGATGGGGCAGTCCTGGTGCAGCCAGCCATGGCCAGCTCTGCCCTTTGTGCCTGGACAGTTGCCCCTGCACCCCTTGGACACTTTGAGTGGATTTTCTGCTTTTTTTTTTTTTTTTTTTTTCCCCTCCTCAACTATGGCATGATGAGAAAACTAAGGAGTTTTGGTTTAGAATAATCTTGTTTTAAAATTTTTTCTAGGGCCCAGCGGGATGGCTCAGTGGTCTAAAGCACCTGCTTGGGAAAGCTTGGGCGGCTTCAGGGACGGCAGTTTGATCCTCGGCACCACATGCTGCGCCAGCCCTGCCCTCGGGGCAGGCTGAGCCAGCCATAAAAATTGAATGAATAAACAAACAAAGTGTTAAAATTTTTTTTTCTAAATTTTATTTTAAAAAGTAAAGACAAAAATAAATAGCAAAAACAAAGAAACAAAGCAACAGAAAATGCCTCTCATCTTGTCCTTCTACATGTGTACCATTTCTGTTGTCTTATCAATTATTGTTATACTCTCTTTAAAAAATTTTTAAAAATAAATGTGAAAAGAATAAGAAAAAATAAGTTTATTGAAGACAAGTGTTAAAGTGTAATTATTTGAGCAATCTTGCATACCTAAATCTGTTAATCAGCAACAGATTTGATGATAAAAATGCATAATATAGTAACTATTGTTGACTTTTTGTTCTTGTTTTGAAATTCTGCATCACATGCACTGTTGTATGTTGATTCAACTTTTAAGTCTCGTCCCCTTAGGGAAATCTTGCTTTGAGTATAATTTCTGACCCCCATGTCCTCATCTGTAAAATAGGGACATTCATCTCTACTGATCTCACAGTTATTGCTAAGAAAATGGGGGGCAGGGGAAGAGACATTTACTAGAAAGCTCAACTTAAAACAAACAAACCAACAAAAACCTTTTCTAAGGACAATTTTATTTATTTATTTATTTATTTACACCAGGTCTTAGTAGTAGTTCAGGCTGTCCTTGAACTCACAGTGACCCTCCTGCCTCAGCCTCCCCAGGTCTGGGATTGCAGGCATGTACCACCACACCCAGTTTAAGGACAATTTAAGTAGCTGTATAAAATAAGCACATAAGTGAATCATCAAGA
>PVJA010003018.1:81631-99882 GCA_004027025.1 Myocastor coypus | reverse complement strand
CTGTTGGTTTTGTGCGTTTTGGTGGGTCGCTCACCTCTATGGGCTTCCACTGCCTTCTAGGGCTATGAGGAGTCTTGGGCTGGGGGGGTGCACGTCACTGCATTTCACAAGCTCCCAGAAGACAGAGCCCCGTGCTTATCTGCCCATTCTCCAGGGGCCACCAAAGCGTTTTACCCACAGTCAGTCCTTCGCTTGTAGCCTCTTCCTCTTGGAAGAACGGAGCGCTGAGACGCACCGCCCCGGTGTGCCAGGGACCAGCCGAGCTTGGGCCTCTGAGTCGCGGTAATTGTCAGTCAATTGCTTCCCCTCCCTCCTTTTGGCCCTCGCCCCATCGCCATCCTATTGCACCTCACTGCAGTTGCTCTTTGCATGTTACCCCTGCTTCCCACTGGAGTGGAGTCAGATACAAATGAACCAAGCAAACAAATATGGCGGCTGTGTGACCCACCCTTCCTGATTGGTGGGACAAAAAGACAGGAGTGAGCGAGCGACCAGAAGGAGCTGGTCAGGAAAGGGCACGAGCTTTGTAGAGAGGAGCGCGGGATGCCATGGCGGGGCAAGAGTTGGACTGATCTGGCCTGATTTCTGAGTGGGCCGTTTAATAACTACATGACCACAGACACACTCCCTCGTGCCCTGGGTTCCTCACCAGTAGCTCAAACCCGGGCAGCCCACTTCCTGCCTGCTTCCCTCCACAGCTGCTGCAGCCAGGATCTAGTCTTCCCAAGGTTCCCCAGGAGGGTCTGGAAGCTGCGTCTATCACTTTGGACCTGGATACGTGGGTTGCATTCTTTCTAGACCCTTGCATGGATCTTGGATCTCCAGTGTCACAGAGTTCACTAGGTATGAAGAGGTCATTCTGCTCATTGCCCTCAGAGGGAGAGAAGATAACTAGCCTACCAGCTGCCACTCTCTGGGGAAGAGTCCTTTCCCAGCTAAGTTCCATGGGCTGCAGGTGGTGTCACCAGGCCTACTGTTTAGTAGGTCCAGCGGGAGAAGACCTATCCCCTGGCAGCAGAAGTAGGAACTCTTTTCCATGTGCTCTCTAGAGTTTCAGTTTGGTTCAACTGAAATTCAAAGACACGTGGACGAGTCCCACGTAACGTACACCATGGACTGCATTTGTGTTCCACCTTGAAGAAGGGTGAGCAGGAACTCTTGGGGGAGGAGGTGGGAGGCAGCTTGCCTGCGGCACTCAGGAAACAAGGATGGGGTTCCAGTCAGGAAATCTTGGGGTTCAAGCTCAAGACTGAAGGAGGTGGGAAAGAGGGACAGCAGTGGCTGTGGTGGAGGGGCCAAGATGCCAAAAGAGAGGGCTCAGATGGTTGAGAACAGCAGGGGGAGTGGCCTTGTGTGCCACACTGAGTGACCTGCACCCCACATTTCTACACAGGGCACTGCTAGCATTAAAGGGGGCATCTGCTTGTTCTGCTGGACTGTCCTGTACATAGCAGCCCCTGGAGGTTCTATGGAAACCAGGCACCCTGTCTTTGTGACAACTCCCCCACCCCATGCCATTTCCTGATGCTTTCGAAAGGGAAAAGGCTTCCACCCCCAAAGTGATAAGAGACTGCTGAAGGACAAAGCAGAAGCGATGAGCTCAGATGTAAGCTTTAGGACGTCGGCATGGGGCCTGAGTGGGCACGCTGGAGCACAGCTGGGTGGCTGGTTAGGAGCTTAAATAATGATATTCATTTACAGTGATATTAATAGAAGAGGCTGCTGGAGCTGCAGGATTTTATGTGGGTGTTTGGGGCTCTGCCCAGCACCTCAGAAGGAACTCCCAAGAAGGCATTGAAGAGTAAATGCAAAGATTAATTTATTAAATTAATTAAAGAAACAGTGTCCACTCACACCATCCTCAAGTGGATTTTCTGTTTCCTTGTGAAATGGGAGAGGGCAGGAGGCTGGAACGGGGCAGGGGGCACCAGCCATGGACAGGGGCAGTCTCCAAGCAGCCATGGAGCTCTACAAATTAGAAAGGGAGATTCAGTGAAAGCCCGGCTCGTCAAGAGACCTTTTCCCTCAGCTTGCAATTCTGTGGTGCATGCTGCAGGCCCTGTCTCCGTAGTGCCTGGAGAAGGGGAGCCTGGCTCGCTTTCCTGAGTCATATGGGACCTTGCTACCCTGTGCCCAAGCCAGGGAGCCTTGACAAGTGGGTACTGGGTCCCAAAGCATGCGAAGTCCTGGACCAAACACAGGTCCCAGTTGCTCACCTTCAAGGATTGTGTTTCTCTTTCTTTGCCTTCTTTTCTTGTGATTAGGCAGCCTGAACTCTGTTTCTAAAGAGCCTCAGGGCTGGCGCTCTGGCTGCCGGCCACCTGGTGAGTGGCAAGACCCGAAAGCCTGGTTGAGCTCTACCTATCAGGGTGGTGCAGCGTGGACAGAGCAGAGGGTGGGCAGGGCAGGGCAGGGCAGGGTGGGTCTGCACCTCATCGCACTTGCTGGTGAGACCCAGGCAACTGCGGAATGCAGGATCTGGAAAACTGGAGGTGGCGATAGTGGGGTCAGAATGAGGGAGAAAGTGTGGAGGGCAGGACCCCCTCACTCTGGTCACCTTGGGGACAGTCCCCTTACCCCATGCTCTCTGAATCACTTGTCACTCATGGGGCCTCATCACCCTCAAGCCCAGTGCTTCTGGAGCTTCCAGCCACCTCTGTCCCCAGGTTTGGGTGGCAGCTGCCAGCCCAATATTTGGAGGGGAGGAGCCCACAAAGGGCCCTGCCTGGGAAGGTGCTTGGCTGCTCGAACTCTATGGTCTTGACAAAGCAGGGAATCTAAACAGCCTGCGACTTAGAAGTGCTGGCGACCTGGGGACGCGCTGTGGAGTGAGTGCGTAGCCATGCTATCCAAGTGTGCAGGGATGAGGGGAAGGCTGCTGTTAGCTGACACACCTCAGCACACACTGTGGTCTCCCACGACTTGTCCTGGCCCTCCATCCGAGCCTGTACCTGCGTGGACAGCTTGCTAGTTCCCCAAGAAGACCCCTAAACTGTCTTCTCACTAGCCTGGTTCAGTCTCAGGGAGCTCCATGCACAAGGTGCTGTGTTGTGTTCCTCAGGGTTGTGGGGGCTCTGGGCCCAGTTGGGAGGGTCAGATATGGAGGTGGAAAACCTGGTCTCTCCATCCTGGTCTCCATGTTGGTTGTAACAAGTTACTTGTGTTTTCTGGACCTCAGAGTCCCGTTGCTTGATGGGAAGACAAAGCTTGTCCCACTTGAGATTGGAAGGCCAGTAAGAGGAAGAAAGCAGGCTGGCGGAGCTGGGCTACATACCTGAACTCAGCTCCCTGGCTTCACCATAGGAAGGTGCTACCACCAGCCAGTGGGTGAGCAGGTAGGAGAGGCCTGGAGATCAGCATGGGTGCCGAGAGGTGGAGACGGTGGGAATCCAAGCATCTGGACTGTGGCCAAGAGAAGAGATGTCAAAGGCCAGGAGCTTAAAAGGCACAGCGTACCGCCCACCTGTGTCCCAGAGTCCTTGCATGCGGAGATCTGTCTGACTGCATGTTGCCCGCAGTCATTGCCAAGGATCTGGACTTGCCGGTGGGCACATGGTGTGTGCTCCGGCAGGAGGACTTTGCTAAGCATAGGTCCATTTGGGCAATGAGTAGGTGGCAGGCCTCTGCTGTCATCCTGGCCTCCCCAGGAATCCTGGCGTTGGGTGGATTACATTAGAGCGGACTGTGGGCTCAGCCAGCAAGGAAGATAATGCTGTCTGCAAGAGCAGACACCCCACAAGGAAAGCCTCCTGGAAAGGACAGAGCAGCAGGTGGCAGCAGGGACACAAACAGGCTACACTGGGGACATGGCTGTCACGCATTCCCCACCAGCAAGAGCAGCCGGGTTTCAGGATAGCCCTTAGCAGAGCCTCCTTTTCATGCCACCAGGCTTCCTAACCAGCTCCCCCTCCTCCTTGGAGTTTTACTGGATATTTTCTGGGAAAGAAGAATGACTGACCCTCTCCCATAGTGCCACCCCAGGCGCCCTGCTATTTAGAGATGAGAGCTTCTAAGAGCCAAAACCCTGTGGGGCCTGCATGGGGCAAGGGTGGCTCTGTGGTCAGCCACTACCAGCCTGCTGGGTCCAGGGATAAGGGGACATAGGTGGCCTTCACCTCTCCCTTGGACCCACACCCTCACCCATTACCATAGAGTGGCCAGGCACAAAGTCAGCTTCCTGTGGGGCCACGAGCCCTTCGCTCCATGGTCTCTGTCCCTGAATAGGCAGACCAGGGGTGGCCTGCCATCCAGCAGAAGGTGATGGGAGACAATGACCTAGAAGATTCCATATTTTCCCAAATGTCCTATGTGCCTGCCTCTGGCCTTTATACCAGCTGCCCCCTGTCCTGCCCCCTGGACTGCCCCTCTCCTAGGGCCTGCAGTTTCCCACACTGCCCACCTTCAATGCTGTCTGGACATCATCTCTCTAGAAATTCTTTTCCTGAGCTTCTACCCCAGCCCCTCACACAGTTCTCTGCCTGACACCTAACCCTACCCTGGTACTTAACAGCATCCACGTACTAAGTGTCTGCTTGTTTGTGTATCGCCTACTCTACATGCATACCAAACTGAGAACACTTAAGGAGACAGAGATTTCATCCATTTTCATCGCTGCTGTACCATCAAGACCTAAAACACTGTTCCTGCACATAGCAAATGCTCAATAAATATTTCTCAGGAATCTCGCTGTAAACCACAATCCCTCAAATACCAGACAAACACCTCTGTCTTCCCCTGCCCTACCCCCATCCTGGAGCTCTCCTGGGCAGGGCAAAGGAGGGGAGAACTACTGAGTACATGCCTGGTTTTACCAGCTTCCAGCTCAGCTCCACGCTGGGATCTCCACGGGTGTGAGAGAAAGGACCAAAGTCTCATTTTGCTGAGCCACGGATGCTGTAGCTTGCTTTTGATTGGCAACTGCCCTCCCTCCCATGCATGATTTCCCTGGACCCTTTAACACTGCACCATCCGACGCCAGCAGAGACCTTTTCTGCTGGTCTTCTGAGGGTCACCCATTAGTGCCAGCTCTAGGGCAAACCCTGTGCTCCTTTGCTCAGTCCCAGCAGACAGTCCTTGTGGGGAGGGCAGTGTCCTTTGAGCCAGCCATGGGAGGCCCAACACAGTAACACAGGCACAGGGCACTAAACCAAGGCTGCTGGGGCCATAACACTGCTTCTAGTGCTTAATAGCTCCGGGGCCTCGGCCAAATTCCTTACCTTCTCTGTGCTCAGTCACTTTTTCTACAAACTGGGGCTAATTTAATACTTTGTGTGATGTCTGTAAGGGTCTTAAAGCACAGCCTGGACAGTAGGAGGCGCTCAATGGAAGGTTGCTGTGTTTGCGGGCCCTCTGGCCCTCCATGGTGTGTGCTTGCTCCTGGGTGAGCTCCTAATGCTCCCACTGTGGCCTTCCCAGATCTGCCCTGCTGCTGCTGCTGCTGCTGCTGCCCCCTGACCAGTTCCCTCACCAGGCCCTGCCCTGCAGCCCCAGAGCCCATACCTGGCTCTCTTATACCCTTCCCCTCTCCTGTGCCAGTCTCGGGCCTTCCCTGGGCCCGAGACAGGACTCACCCTGTGTGTGCACATGCACGCACACACACACACCACACACACACACACACAGGGACCATGGAACGACCTGCTGACTCTAAAGCCATCTCACTTTACCATCACCAAACCTTATAATGAACTTTCCATGAGGGATCCCGGTAGGTTTGGAACCCACTGGCAGAATTGCCCCTTGGAAATGGTTTCCTCCTGACTTGCCCTGCCCCTGGCTACACAATGCACAAGAGGCTACCCCAGAGCAAGGTCCCTGCATTCAGAGAGAATCATAACAGCAGGCTAGATACACTTTGCATTTGACCAGGGGGAAGCATCGATGAGACACCGACCAGGCAGCCAGCTGAGCATCCGAGGTTACTTTCAGGCTGCTGTAGATAGGGAACGTCAGAGAAGGTGATAACTTGTCCAAGGTTACAACGTGAGGATGGAGTCCAGGTGGCTGGCTTTGGCATCTGTTCCCTTTATCACTCCATGGTCCAGCTGATGAGGTGGTGTACACTCCATCAGTCTATGCACAGCTCCCAGGCAGCTCTTTATCCCTGTGGGACAAACAAGCAGGGCAGACTTGCTACATTTTACAAATGCAGAGATACCCACAACTCCCTGCCTCCAGGGGGACTGCACCCCCATACCAACCAGGAAGTCCCCAGTCTTAGAAGAAGCATCACCTGCACTCCATGTACCACCCACCACTCATCCCTGGGCAGAAGTCTGAAGTGGGCAGCATCGACCATGCCCGCATGAAGACCTGTCAGGGAGCATCCCAGAGGGTCTGGCCCATGCTGGCAGAGGAAGCCACCCATCCTTGCTTCCTGCCACACAGAGTCTTCTGGTTAACCTTTGCAAGGTGGGGAGATCGAGGGAAGCCCACTGCATGAGCGAGACTCAGATGGGATGGGAGTTTGGGAAGAAGGTGGAAATAGACACTTCTAATTGAATCTCCTTTTGGACACTGTCTTCCCAGATTGACTCTAACCTGTACATAGCCAGTGAAACAAGCAGATAAATAAATGGAAACGCTGTGTTCTGGGGCAGCCTAAAAGGCCAGAGAAGGAATCAGCGTTCTCCCCAGGCAGCTGTCCGGAATGAAGCGTAATAGTTAATAAAGGCTGATTGTGCACACACGCAGCTGGGGCCAGCAAACAGAGCAAGCTGGGCCCAGGGGGCTCATCTCTCTCTTGTACCATCCCTCCCCCTACCAGTGGTGATCGCAGCTGATTAAATCAGACTTCTAGGCAGCAGATCCAATTAGAAGGGCATGGGAGGCTGAGATGCTACCAGTGACCGCCCAGAACACGTCAAGTAATCCTTAATCCTCCTGATTTGCTTCCCCAGGCTCAAGGAGTTCGGTGGGGGGCAGAGGGAGGGGATGGCAGGGCAAAGAGAGGGGGAAGAGGACAGAATGCAGAGGGAGGAAAGTGACTAGCCCTTGAACTCCTGGGATCTGCTGAGATGAAGAGCATTCTCTAGCCTGGTGGGAAAAAGAAGAAAAAGCGGGTTCCACTTTTTTTCAAGGTTTTTTCTTGTGTGTGTGTGTGTGTGTGTGTGTGTGTGTGTGTGTGTGTGTGTGTGTGTGCAGGGTCTCACTACGCAGCTCGAACTCACAGTGATCCTCCTGATCTGTGCCTACCTAGTGCTGGGATTATAGGTGTGCATCACCAGGTGTGGCACCAGGGATCAAATCCTGGCCCCTGTGCTTACCTAAGCAAGAGCTTAGTCCATTGAGCTGTATCGCCGGCCCTGGGTTCTACTTTTGAGTTACTGTCTTCTGGCTGAAGAAGTCCACCCAGGAGGTGACTCGGGAAGGGGTTTATTGTAAACTGAGACACTGGCACAGATCTTAAGAAAGCAAAGGATAATTCAGAAATCATTGCTATCTGGCTTTAGAGTGTATCGATCTTGTTCCCCAAAGATGTACCTAGCTAAGTCCACTTGGCTTACACAAGTAATAAAAATGTGTTTGCCTGTTTTTGGTCACATCTAGATTGGCAGCCAGGGATAAGGGGCTCAGATTCTTACTGCTGAGCTGGAAGAAGGTACTCTGGATTTATAGTTTGCCTACAGAAAGCCACAACAACAGGCCATAAAGACTGATTGCCCAGGGAGACAGACAAGGAGTATGGGAGAGCATGAATGTTCTAGAAAGACTAGATCCAGGCAGGTGGTCTGGGGAGGCGTCCTGCAGGAGTTTCCACTGACCCTGAGAGCAAGAACAGAAACTTACCCAGATGGTTCTCCTCTACTTCCTTCCATGTGAGAGGAGTAAACTCAACAGTATTTGCCTGTTTACCTGACATACAAGGCTATACAGCTGCATGGATGACGACTGTGAAGTTTGAGATATATCAAGCCCCAGTGACACCCTTATTTAGGGGCCACAGGAGACTCAGACAGAACCTGGAATGATAATGATATGTAATCTAAAAGAAAGAGCTACCTTTGACAAACAGCAGAACAGTATGCCTGCTTGAGTTGCCCATGCCTGCAAACCCCTAGGATGCCTGTGAGCTCATTCTGAAATTGAGTTCACGGCATCGCGGTGCACATACATGTGCCCGTCAAATGAAACCTCAGAGTGATGGCAAATCCTTATCCTTTGAGCCTTTCCTTCCTGACTTTGCCAGGAGGACCCTGATATATAAAATCGTCGGTATTTCCAAGGTCTGCGTCAATGGAAAAACCCTGTGAGAGGACGCAGCGGAAGTGGTCACTTGGAAGGCAGTGAGTGCCCCCAAGCATGGTGATGTCCCCACCACACCCAACATTATCTAATGGGGACTCTCGGAAGGGGCCCTGCATGGAGAGGCAGGAGGCTTGGGTACTAAGCCACTGTTTGTCTTAGTCAAGATCGACCTCTCCAGGGCCCGGCAGGATGGCTCAATGGTCTAAAGCACCTGCTTGGGAAAGCTTGGGCGGCTTCAGGGACCGTGGTTCAATCCCCAGCACCACATGCTGTGCCAGTCCTGCCCTTGGGGTGGGCTGAGCCAGCCATAAAAATGAGTGAATAAACAAACAAAGATTCTGAAACAAGAAAAAAATAAATAAATAAAATAAAAAATTCTTTTAAAAAAAAAAAGATTGACCTCTCCAAGTCCCAGTTTCTTTATCGCCAAAGTCAGAGTGGATATGGTGCATGGTTTCTTTAGACCCTGAAGACTTGCTATCCTGCAATCCTCACTGAGAAGCGAGCCTTCCCTCAACCCCACCCCGACTTTTTATACTGTGGCTCCAGGGTTTCTATTTTTATTTCCTTCTGTGTTCCAGGATCTGAGCATCACATTTGACTGGCTGTAGGTGTAATAGAATTTGTACTTTCTCAAAATTTAATTACTAGCAGTAAATGATCAATCAATCCATTGATTAACTACTTATTGATTCCCCCTGACATGGTTCTGAGACAGGCAGCATTTGGAACACAATCCTTCGGTAATTGGCTTATCCTGCCGGGTGTACAGCCTCTGTTAAAAGGCATTTGGGTCTTGGTAAATGGCTTTTCATCTAAGTATTTATTTCTCAGATCCAGGACTGCTGTTGGGAGGCATTTCATGTGTGTGCTGGGTTTAGCAGGTAAACCCTGAGATGTCAACATAGATTCTGCGTGGCAGCTGGAATCCAGTGCAAAAGATTCAGGCCCTTTCACGGAGGGCTCCAGGATGAGTCATTTCACCTCAGTGTGCTTCTGGCCGCTGCTGTCAGAAAAATGAAGGTTTGGGCTCCAGCATCTCTAAGGGCTCAAATTCCTTAACTCCGATTTTAACTCTCTTTTTCACAAACAGTCTAGCTTAAAGAGTCAGGAAATTTACATATCAAACACTACTGCAGGCCGAGGTTGCCCAGGCTGTCCCCCTCTGGGGAAGATGTGAATGGGGTTGGTGCTTTGAAGTTAACATTAAGTGCATTCTTTATGCCCAGCACAGAAGGCAGGGAATTGGCCTCGTGGATTCCAAGTGGGCACCCTCTCCCTAAGTGCAGCCATCTCTCAGTTACCCACACGTTCAGGAGTGTGGAGAGGGGCATTCCAGCCCAGCCTTCCCTGCTACCCAGGCCCTCTGTGTTTCCTCCCTTCTGTACCTGGGAAGCCTTTGTGTACCCAAGATGGTGAACTGATGTCACTGTCAACATCAGCAAAGTCACCCTTTGGGATGCACCTGCTTGTCCCTTCCAGGCCTCTGCCCAAACCCTTCAAGGACTCAGAAGCAAAGAGGAAAGGTCCTTTGGGATAGCTGTGAGTTCCGAGCATAGGTTGCAGACATATAAAGTGCTGGAGCATCACAAAAGTAGGACTCAGATGATCCCGGAGGCCTGCCCTTCTGTCCTGGAGATACACAGGGGAGGTAGCCTCTGCCTGGCTGACCTAGCAGCCTAACCTCTATCAACCTTCCAAGGCCTTGCATGAGGCAGCCAGAGCCTACCGCTGCACTTTGATTCTGCTTTGCCGCTGCCTTGTCTCTCAACCTTCCCAGAGCCCCCCAACTGTAGTGTGATCCCCAAGTCCCTGTCTTGATGACAGGCCCAGCCTCTCTGGATCCAGCTGCACTTGCCTCCCACCTGCATGTCCTGCACATAGTAGGCATCCAGAATTTACTGCAGGGAGCGTATTGATGAAGGAGTAGGTTGATTTCTGAGAAAAAGGAAATAGGGTCATGGGGATGACAAGCATCTGAATGGCTCTCTCAGCTTCTTTCCTTGCTGAGAAGCAGGAAAAGGTTCCCAAAGACCTAAGAGCCAGCCAAGGTCTCTCCTTTAAAGCAGGCTCAGTATCACAGGCACAGACGAGCCATGCTCCCGTCTCTCCTCTGTCACAACGTCCTTGCCCACTGAGCTACAGTGACACCAATCTCTTGGCTTCTCACACAACCCAGGGTCTTTGAGTTATAGACCTTCCATACCCCAGGGCTTTTGCATATGCTTCTCTGGCCTAGAAAGCACCCTGCCCCCCGTGCGTCACACTGGCTCTATCTTACACTTCAGGCCCAGTGTAGCTGTCAGTTTTCTCAGGTCTCTTTCCTGACCTGTCTAAAGTAGCTTGGTCCTTCTGGTCCAGCTCACTCCATAACTCCCACTTTGGTTGTGGCTGTTTTTAATCTGACCACTGACCACACTGGTTGTCAGCCAGTTAGCACCATCACCATTACTGCCTTGGTCACCAGTCCATCTCAGACCCCGGAAGAGAGTTTGGCACTAAGAAAGCCCATCAGCCAGCTGTTGGATGAGCGTGTGACCACAAAGAGGGCTTGAGCTGAGGAAGTCGTGCTGTCACCCTCACGTGCATCCAGCCCGGGCAGATGGGGACGTTAAAGGTCTCCAGGGCTGGATGCCATAGCCAACACTGAGGCAGAGCCTTCCTTCCCACAGCCAGCCCCAGGCCTGTCCCTGTGCCATCTGCCCACCCTGGCGCCTGCCGATGCCAGGATTGCTAGGCCCAGCAAAGCTGCCCTTCAGTGGAGGACTTGTCTTTGAGGGCTGTGTTCCCAGCGGGAAACCCTTTGGCTTTCTCCTTTTATGGGGAATTTTTGCTGCTGGATTGACTATAATTGTCAAATTTGCATTTGGTACACCTGCAGCAAGAGGCCCCAGGGGCACCTAGGCCTTTGAAATCAATGGGAATAAACAAACAAATATATTCATAGGAGGGGCCTCTGGAGAGAAGGGTTGGCTGGAAAAGAAGGCAGAGAACAAATCCAAGCACCAAGCTCACCAGCCTACGGTGGAGAATGTGCCTACCCTCCCCTGTGCTCCCCCACCAGACCCATCTGAGCTCCGAGCCAGAGTTCCCGCCTTCCATCACTACACTGAAACCGAGACTGTAATTTTGGCGCTAGCCTGAATGGGTTCATTTCTTTTTATTAACTTCAGCAGTAGGGTGTTAGTCAAGTTGGCTATTGTTGGAGCCACGGTTCCTCTCCTCTCCCCTCCCCACATTGCAAAGCTTCAGGAACAACCAGAAGAAGATGGCACTGAACCTCAGAGGTGGCTCAGGCATTGAGGCCAGGTTGCCTTGCACAGAGGATGGAAGCCAGAGCCAGCATGGTGGAGGGCGGGGTGGCCAGGGTGAGCACTTTCTGCCTGGAACCCAGGGCTACCTGGGGGTTGGCTGGCACAGGTGCCTTCCCTCGCTCACTTGCCGGTTCCTACAACTAGGAAGGGACCTGGCCAGCCTCCCAGGTACCCACTGAGCTACAGCATAATGAAGGAAAAACAACCAGTGTGCCCTGCAGCTGACACGGCGCCTTCGCATAGCCTCACACCGAAGCCAGCCTGGGCCGAGAGCTGATCCGAGCTCCTGAGATACCAGCTGTGGGCCGGGCTGCCCTGGAATGAGCTGGTCTCCTGGGATCTGGAGATGAGGAAGCACCCTACAGAGAGATAGGACACACGATGTCACCTTCAAGGGCAGGTAGCATGTGCCCTTCCCAAACTCTCTGGGCCTCTATTTTCTCATCTAGATGTTAAGCTCCGTAAGGATGGGGACATAGCTGTCTTATCCATAACTATGTCCCTGATTCCTTACCCTGCACACAGCAGACATTTCACAGTATCATTAAAGAAGAAAACACATGAAAACAAAAGAAAGACAGTAGGGTTAATAATATCCACATCCTGGGGAGATTGTAAGAATAAACGAGATCATGTGTGGAAAACCCTTCATGCATAATAAATGCTGATGTTATTCTATTGTCGTATTATTCGCAGAGTGGTCGGCTCACTTGCTCCGATGTAGGACACCTAGTGGGTAGCAGATCTGGCACTAAGCTTGTATTCTTCTTTCTCCAATAAAAGAATTATTAGAACAGATAAGTTGCTCATGTGTTTAGACTCAGGGCGGCTCCTGGGGCAAGAAGAAGCATGGATAACAGGTAGGTGGGAAGCAGCATTCCCCGCTAAGGTGAGGCTTTGCTAAGCCTGGGATCACTTTCCATGGCGCTCCCCATAGGGCAGGATGTAGCTTCTGAGGGCGCATGAAGCAGGCAGCAGAGCCAGGCTCAGAGTCACGTGGGCAACAGTTCCTTGTTCAACAGGAAGAGAGTTGAGAACCAACTCTCAAGGAGGGGTAGGGTGCCTCCCAAACCTCATTGTCTGAGCTGGATCTTCAGTGTCGAACAGGAAAGGCTCTCAGAAACACCCAGGCTATTAGAGTTCCGGGGCTAGGCAGACACCATGCAGAGCAATTATTTGCACTCACTTTGCTAGAACGGAGGCCCCTGGTCCCATCTACTCTTAACTCTTACCAGTCAGGTGACTTCTCTAAGAAACTAGGCGCTGCCCCTTGGACCCCAGCCACTGTCCTGACCCCTGCCTTCCATGCATCAACCACCCAGACCAAGGTACTAACACCTACTGACTGGCCCCTGAAAGCTCTATCCATGAGAGCGTATGATGATGAAGCCATTGATGACGTTAGCAGATGTGTGCTTTATAGAACACTTGCCCAACAGCAGGCACTGTGTCACTCCACATCCACCACTGCATTTGCTCCTTCCAGCCACATGACCAAGGCAGGGCAATGATATCACCTATGTTCAGAAAGGAGATTAGAACTGATAGACCGCCATGCCAGCAGTCATGTCTAAGACCAAGGTTGAATTTGCCACCTCTCTTTCAACAGTGTCCTCCTGCAGAGCCAGCCCTTTAGGCCTGTGGGTTCTCACACTCCCTGCCATCTGTGGCCAATGTGATAGCCCCACAGCTGTGTGTGACACAGGTGTGGCAATGGCTCAGTAGGAGTAGGTGGGAGTGGAGAGTGGGATTAGGCCTCAGAGAGGTGGATAAGGGACCCAGGGAGACCCAGCAGCAGAGCAGGCAGGCACCTGCATGAGCAGCAATGACTTTGTCATCAGATGCCCTGTTGCAGCTGGCAGACAACTCAGAAAAGGGACAAGGAGTCAAATGAAGGGCCAAGACAAGGACAAAGGCCCACAGTCCTAATGGGACACCTCTACAACATAGGGACCCAATGGTTAGATAAAGGCTATCATATATGGGCTACATACCTTCTCGTATTCACCGTGGAAGCTGCTAACCACTGTACTTGCTCTTTCCCTTTATGATCCAGTTTGATCAACAACCTTGCAGAGTATTAACACTTCTCATTCACAGGTGGGGAAACTGAAGCTCAAGAGGCTGCTTCAAAGTCTCACAATTAGGAAGCGCCAGAGGCTGCTCTTGGCCTCAGGCTTGCTAAGGTTCCTCCCCACCCCAATCCATCTGCTTCCTGAGACAGTGCTACAGAGAAGGCCACCCAGATGCTGAGTATATGGGTACAGAAACATTTTTTAATATTCCCTTCCCATGGATAGGAAAGGGTAAATTTGGGGGGCAGATCTGTAACCTACTATGGGGACTTAGAGTTGGGGAGGGTCGAGCCAGGTGTCACTTGATGTTATTGGGGTCTCAACAGCAGCCCTGAGCTCTACCTGAAGTGATGAGGAAGGGGAACAAGGAAGTAACTGATCCACTGACCACAATCCTTCTAGTCCCCCCAGTAGCAATGTTGGGAGACCTAGCCCACATCCAGAGACACAGACTTCGCCCCAGGCTTGATATGAAACAACGGCGATATCCACCTGCAGAGGTTGCTCTACTAGGAAGCTAACACAGCTTGAACTCCAAAGTTCTTTATTTGTACAGACCATCCCAGGGCCCAGATTTTTCTGAATGGACTGCCAGAATCACATGGGCCTCTGACCTAGAAACCTGCAGCATCCCTGCCAACCTAAGAGTTTATGAAAACACATCAAGCTGTGAGACCAGTGACTCACTCAGCCTAGGCACTTAGGAAATGTTAGCTGTTGTGGTGTTGTCGTTGTTGACATCCCATCTAAGCCGCTCCACTTTGCAGAAAAGAAAGCAAATCTTAGTGATATTATTGGACCTGCCAACAGCTGCTCAGCCAGGGAGAGCCAGTTCCTCAGCGGTCTCCCTTAGGATGCCAAAGAAGAAATCGAGCCGGCCCTTGGCTTCATAGGGGCAGGAATTTTCACCAACAACTTCACCAAAGAAACAGGACTGTAGCTGAGATGTGTCTCAGTTATTCTTCGCTTGTTGCTGGAACAAATAACCAACATTCAAAATGAAGGAAGGAAAAGTTTATTTAACTCACAGTTACTGGAGGTTGCAGTCCATACTTGGCTAGCTCCAAGGCAGACTGGCACGTGGCAGAGAGCAGCAGCTCATGGTGGCACAACAGAAACAGTGGCAACTGAGGCTCTGTTTCCCTGTTTCTCTGTCTCTCTTATGTTACATTCCGGCTCTCTGCTTCAGGATATTCACCTCAGACCACACTTATAATCCCAGCAGTACTCAGACTCATAATCTCATCCTTGGATCACCCATAATCCCAGTGGGTGATCAGGAGTGATCAGCAGATAAGCTCAAACTCTAGAAGTCCCCACCCCATGATTGCATGAGGCTTTGGGGGGGGTGGGCAACTAGACACAAACCATTACAAGATGGGAGCAACAAACAGGCCTTGCAAGACAGACGAATAATAAGGAAAAGCGGCAAAGGGTGCTGGATGCGGGGGCTTCCAGGTTGGTGGGCAAACCCCAGTGGCTGCTGAGAGACAGGAATCTGAACATGGGGAGCAGACATACAGCCAGGGAGGCACGTGGGAGTGGCTCATTCAGCTGAGGCGACACCAGGATGAATGGGGCTGCCAAACTCTGTTGTCAGGGTCTGTGGGCTTCTTCTTTCAGAGAGAGAGCTGCAGGCCTCTGAGAATGTCGTGTCTTCCCTACTGCACTATGTATCCTCATTAGTATGTAAACTGCGCCATTGGGAAGCATTCTGTGAAACTCATGAGTCTTCATAATGCTCATCAACTAAAAATGTACTGAAGTACCTTCATGGAATAGCCATTAGGGCTGAGCAGAGAACGCTAGGCCCTTTAAAAAATTGAGGTGAAATGCCTGTAAGTGCTACGTGCTTTTCACACACGACCTTAACATTCCAAAATGGCAATGAGAGTAGTTGTCCTATTTGTGCAGAAAGGGACACTGAGCCCCCTAAAGCTTCTCTGTCTTTCCTGAGGTCACATGGGAGGACACAGGGGGGGCAGATCTGCGTACATCTGAAGCCTTCCTCTTCCTACCCCACTGTACTTTTTAAAATAAATTGGCGAATAAATAAAAAAATATCTGTTGCAGATGCCTACCACCAGTCAGTGCCTCTTCCAGTGGCTCTGTAGATTCGGTGAGCGGCTTAGTGCAGCCCCTGGGTGGCCCAGGCCCCTCGTTCTCTGCAAGCTCAGCTAGGTGGGAGCCCCTTAGTTGTTTACCTAAAGAGCCCTTGCTCCTCCCTGAGCCCTGAGTCTTGGCCTCTTCCGGCAACCTCACCTGCAGCCTGGAGCTGCGCCCTCTCTCTTCCCAGCCCTGATCTCTGGCAGCCATGAGCCATTGCGTTTTCCGGCGGGCACTGATGTGTTAAATGTTTGGTGTTGGCACAGAGCGAGGAGCACGGCAGCCGGCCTCGCTGTACTTGTTACAGCTTGGTGGAAACACCAGTGCTCTTTGGAGGGACAGGGGAGGAATCAATGTTTCAGTTGCGCTATAAATAATGTAGCGGGAAGGATGTTGTGTAAGCGCTGCTCTGGGTTTTGCCAGGAGGTATGTTTTCTTTCCTTCTTTTTCTTTTACTTTCCTCCCCAGCCCCCTGATTCAGTCCAATGCAGAATGCCTCCCACTAGGGATCGCAGGAAACCAGCTCCACTCCAAAGGAAGGGGAAGATTAAACTGTTGGAACTAAACAAATCAATCCCTGTAGGGAAAGGGGGCCGGAGGAGAAAGTCTGGCCTGGCTGGGCACTTGGCAGTGCTCTGTGCACCTGGAGAGAGAGGACCTTCTGGAAGTTTATGTTCATCCAGGTGGGGGGTGGGCAGGAGGCACTATCTTCACAAGGAGGGTTGGGGCAGACTGTGGACTTACGACTTCCCCAGAGTGGCAGGCCCACAGCCCCCAAAGGGAGGCTGGCTAGTTCCACCTACAAGAGGGAAAGGAGTCCCAGGAGCAGGTGACCCTAAGGACCAGGGTCCTGGGAGCCAGGCCAGGAAAGAAAACCCAGTGGAGGCAGAAGTAGGACCCAGTTCACAGCAACGGCAGGACCAGGGGCTGGGCACAGGGAGGGGCTGTTCCCAGCAGGCAAGCTGCATGGTCAGCAGCCTCCGGGGAGGTAGGCAATTGTTCAAATCCATTTTTTTTTGCTATAGATAGGCAACGCATGAATGGTAGGAGTCTGTGAGTGGGTTTTACACTAAAAGACATCTTGGTCCTCTTCCTGCTCCTTGGGGCCCATGTTTGCTGGCATTCAAGGGAGTCTCCCCATCTCAGGGGCCAAGTGGAGATGAAAAGTCAAAAGCAAGGGCAGTCCCTAAGGCTTAAATCAGGGACCCAGAAAAATCCATGGCCTTCCTCCTCCTGGCAATCTCATGCATAGGAATTGCTTGGAGAACTTGTTTTGTTTTTGCTTGTTTGTTTTTTATAATTTTATTACTTTTAATAAGAAATAACAATTAGTTTCAAAACATGTTAGTAAGGTAGCAACAATAATTAATATAATGCACATTGTTGTCTTCATGGTAGATGTTCAGAACACAAGAGGCAGGTATGATAACTTTTTTAAACACTATTGGTACAAATAGTTCTTCTCATTGAGCTAAGAGAAAGTAGTTGTATGCACAGTCCAGTATTCCATAATAGTGGTGGGTTATCAGCAGAACTGGCAATGTCGGAAGCTGTTGACTTGAGCCTTTTATATCTCAGCATACTTATCTGGCTTTACTTTTTATGCCTCATGGTTAAACTTTTCTGCTGGATGGTTAAGGTGAAGTTAAAGCAAGACCTATATAACATAACATATAATTTTTGTATCTGACAAGGTCAGTCCAATCCTCTCAGGATTTCCCTTGAAACCATGTACAGCATTTTTTAGAACTTTTGTCAGTGTCAGCCATCTGGATGAGTCATAGCCACTGCTTGACCAGTTTGTGAAGAGCTTGTTTTGTAAAATGCAGATTTTTTGTCCTCATTCCAGTCTACTGGGTTCAGATTTTGAATGGAGCCCAAGAACCTGCATGTAAAATAAGCACCTTGGATGACTCTAATTCACATGAGTTTTGATGTTCCTCTTAGGAAGTACATTTGATATCTTTGTTTTGAAAGGGCTTGCTGGAGAAGGCCTCTCTGCTACCTAAAAGCCACTAGATCTATGGGATTTAGTGTTGCCCATTTGACAACCTAAATATGAACCTACTATGTGTAAGGTCACACTAGGGTACTTGCCCAGCCACAGACACAGGTAGTCTTACAGTGCAGGGGACTTAGAGAGAACTTGCCCACTGGCAAGGAAACGTCTTCCATGCCACTCTGGACTCATGGTCATCCAGGAGCTCACTGCTTTGAGAAGCAGCCTAGTCTGTGGCTGGCTGGCTTGCAGGTCCTCATTCTGCCCTGGGGATACAGGCTAAGTCTGTCCCTCTGTATCTGATAGCCCTTCAGAGTCTGAAGCTGTTATGTACCCTTGAAGTCTTTTGGGTTTTTTTTTTTTTTTTTCTGGATAAAAGCTACCAGTTCCATGAAAAGAAGAGTTTGTTGACTTCTTACCTGCTCTAACTCCTGCCTCTCAGATATCTGGGCCAGGGACCATCCTGCCTAAAATGACCTTTTACTCCTACAGAGGGGTGGCAGCAGAAGT
>PVJA010003018.1:43083-81531 GCA_004027025.1 Myocastor coypus | reverse complement strand
TTGTTCAGAAAGTGATCTTTAGGGAAGCTAGTTTCCCCAGGACAGCTTTTGGTGCAAAGCACATCTGAGAGAGGTGAGAAACAAGCTCAGACTGTCCCAAGCCTTCTGCGCTCCTGAGCACCGGGCTGTCACTAACCAGTATGCAGCCTTTGCAGAGCTATTTGTGGGGCTTCCCCCAGCAGGCGGAACCAACCTTAGATCATGATAGAAGATGCCAGCTCTGCTTCCCATCCCGACCTGGGGCACGTCTCGACAATTGTGAGTCACCATATGATACCCTTTACCCTCCCTCCATCAGGACAGCACCAGAAGGAAAGAAAATGAGAGAAAAGTTCCCTTTGATGGAGACAAGCCACAGAAGGGATTACACCCTCAATCATGTTTTATCACACTAGCCTTCCAGAGAAATGCTAGAGAGGAGATCTGGGAGGACCAGGTGGCAGGCGAGGAGGATGATTTGAGCAGTGGCATTTGGGACTGATTGCGCAGGAGACAGTCTGGGGCCAGGGAGGCGTCATTATAATAATTGTATCCTTCCCCTGTAGTTTCGACCTTGCAAATGTAACTTGATGTTTCTAATGAGCCATAATTAGACAATCACCAAAAGTTGCAGTGAGTAGAGTGAATGTGAAACCCCGTCGGCGATGGTACCCTGTGCAGGCATAGTTTGGGTGTACCCGTTGTAGTCTCAGCTGCCTTCTCCCTGGTGGCCAAGAAAAGCCTTCTGAGGGCATGATGACATCTGCGGCCAATCTGCTGCTACCTAGCTGTGATCTGTGGTCCTTTGAGGTATCTTTTTGGGGCTTCCTGCCCTTGGGTTTCCTCCTGCCACTTGGAAGAATCATCCTCCGTATCTGAGTCCCTAGATCGTTAGCCTCGAGAAAGTTGGGCATAGCTGTGAGATTCAGGATCCCAAGAGGAGAAGCCCTCTAACCAGCCGTCACAGCATACCTCATGCCGGAAGCAATGGTTAGCCATTTTTGTCACTTGTTTTAAGAAAGCAACACACTGGTGCCCAAGATCACATAGCTGGGCAATGACTGGCAACAAATCTCAAAACCTCTCTGCATGACCAGTCATAGAGCATATGCTCTAACTCCAAGAGTCACCAACAATGGGACTTTAGACATCAACAGTTTACAAGATTTCATCAAATATAGAGTGAATGGTTAAATTTTTAAAATTATATTCAGTAGAAGATGCACTGCCATTAATGCCCCTCAGAAAACAGCCTCTCACTTTGAACGCACTTACCCCATCATTCTTGCTGCTTGCTGAGGCCTTTCGTGTAAACGCCTCTTGTGAATTTACACAGGGGGACCCGCACCACGGTGAGGGCTGCTGCCGAGCACCGAAGCAAACATAGACACGGAAGGCTGTCGCTATGAGCCTTTTCCACTGGATCTGGCACCATTCAACCTCTGGCTCCTCCCAACGTCAAAAATGATCGACAAAAGGAAACTAAATTGAGTCAGGACATCAGGGCCGCCATGACAACACAACTAAAGACACTCACCAAACAGGGCTTCCGCAACTGCTTCAGAAAGTGACAAGAGCAAAGGATGTGTGAGTGTGTGTGTGTGTGTGTGTGTGTGTGTGTGTGTGTGTGTGTGTGTGTGTTCAGTACTATAGGGAATATTTTGAGGGAGGTCAATGACAATACATTTTCTATTATAGTAATTTTTGAAAATTAAAACATTCACCATATTTTTCATCAAACTGCATATTTGTACATAACAGGAAAGGAAGACAAGAATCCCTTCTCCAAGTCAAGATCCAAAAGTACCTCTAGATGCAACCAATTTCATGTCTCAGCTAAGCTAGGACTCACGCTCCCTCTTGCCTGAATGCACCATGAGTGGGAGCCCCTAATCAAGTTGTGTCCTGGCAGCAGACACAGGGCACCTGTTAATGCTAATGATGGTGACTGGTGTCCTGACCCTTTTGGCAGCTGGGCCCCAGCTCCTGAGTGGAGTGAGTTTGAATGTTTACAACATTTACATTTTAATTAAAAACCTTTTGGACTCCCCAGAGTTTCCATGAATCTATTAGTCCCTGCCCAGCCTCCCTTATTATGGCAAAGTTCTTTCAGAGGACGGGATTGGCACTGACCTTATTCTTGTGGTTATTAAATGAGACCTACTGGAGACCAAAGAGAAAGGGAGGAATTTTGAGATTACAGAATTGAACCTATTGTCTCTCAGAGGGGGGGAACTGAGGACCAGGTGGAAAAGCATTTGCCTCATGACACATGGACGATGGCAGAACTGACCTTTCCACTTCTGTCCATTCCTCGATATTTTTAATGTTTGATATATGCCAGCACCCTCCACAAAAGGAGGACCTGGGTGGGGCAGGTTGTTGGTGGCAGCAGTCCACCTCCCTGGACCTTTGCATCCTAAGTTTGTTCTGTGGAACTCAGACGCTTGCAGGGGACCCACCTCTGAAGCAGGAATTATTCACGTAGTTGGACCATTTCCTATAGCACCTATCAGGGAGGAGAGAGAAAGGAAGGGGGAGTGAGATGAGACAGCAGTGATTCTAGGAGGCTGAAGAGATGCTAAGGCCTGATCTCTATGATAACCTGTGCGCATCAACGCGACCAACTTTTGCTCCAATAGGAAGCATAATGCCTCGCCTACACCTAGTTGCAAATGAGCTCACCTTTTCAGGGGTAGAGGTTTTGTTCTTGCCCTGGTGGGGCCTGGCAGCAATCCTTTGGACCAGTGCTAGTTTCTCCGATGTTTCTGCTTTCCAGTCTATAAAATGAGGATCTTTTTGTGTTGCCACCCCATAGAGGTGGGGCAGGAGAGCCTCTTGGACATCAGAATAAGAGCCAGGGGTCACCCCAACACGAGCATGTTATGGGTGTACTGCACCAGCTTGTGTGCCTGATACTGTGCCATGGTAAGCATGTAGCATAAGCTGTAAGGACTTGGGGCTGCAGAAGGGATGCCATAGTAACTCCTGTGTGCTTAGCAAATGGATCCTCAACAGAGCCTTGCATTGTGTCCCAGGCTGTACAGTCACTGCGCAGGCTTTGTTATCAGTTGGCAGGCAGTTGCATGGCAAGCAGTTGCATGGCGGACAGGCCATTGTTCCTGAGTAGGCAGCTCAGGTGCTTCTGTGCCAGCTGGCATCCTGTGACCAAACCCAGCTTCAGGGCAGTAAGGTGACGCCGACAGGCAGGAGCAGTCCGTGCTCATTGTGCTGTGCCAGGGCGGCAGCAGAGTCAGTCACTCCTTGACATCCCAGGAGCAGGACGCCCTTTTCCAGCTGGCATTGGAGAGGCTCAGCTTTTGTGGAGAACAATGGTACAGCCGGCCGTGTACTGATTGCAGTCTCAGAATCTCAGGGTTAAAAGGGTTAACAATCCCAGTTCCTCTTGATGTTAAAAATCTCCCTCTGCTGTGATCCAGTGTCCATCTCTGTATGTCCTACCTGCTTTTGCAAAAAAAAAAAAAAAAAAAAGAAGAAGAAGAAGAATTGGAATGGTTCACAGTTGCAAATAAAGTCAGAAAAGTAGGTCCCCATATAGACAGAAGGACAAGATGAGGAGGAGATTGTTTTAGCCAGAAACCCAGGATTAGTAGGTCTCTGACATTGAGGATTAAATTCATTGCTGAGCTTTTTGGCAGCAAAGGCAAAAATGGAAATATGATTGTTATATGGGTGCTTGACAAAAGGCCTCATGGCAGGAGAGATACACTTGCTCCTGGTACTAAATTTTAAAGGAGTCTCATCCATTTACCAGGCAGGGGAGGTGATCAGGAGGTGGGGCTTCATTTCAGTTTCCCTTCCCCCTGATGTCCTTATGTTCCAGAGTCTCTAAGGCCTGTCAAGGCTTTCTCTGTCCAGTCACTTTCCAGTTTCTTCTTTCAGGAGCCAACGGGTTCCCATGGTCCTGAAGTCCTAGGGAGGCAAATCCCCTTTGACACTGCAGAGTGCTTTTGATGGTCAGGAAGGAAAGCACAGATTTAGCATAGGGATGGCGAACTGCAATGCAGGAGCCTGGCTTTCAGGCACTAGCTGCTGCTAGGCCTAGGAGAACAAGAAGGCTGAGAGGTCTGCAGGTGCCACTGCCACCAGTGCCACAGCATACAGTCCACATATGCCCACCTCAGATTAGATGCAGTTTACCAGTTTCCTGTGTGATTTCCAGGGTACCTGGGTGTCCCTTGGCTTTGTGGCCCTGAGAATCTAGGAGGAAGTCCTGAAGAGTCAGGAATGTGAGCTGCTCCTTCCTGCTGGCTTTTTACCAGACAAGCCCCATCACAGCTAATTACCACATCTGTGATGTGGGCAAGATACTAACTCTTGTAAGCCTCAGTTTCCTTATCTATTAAATAAAGATAATAGCATACATAGATTGTTGCAAGTATTGAAAAATAACACCTGTAAAGTCTCTGCGTGGAAGCTATTTATAAGTGGCACACCCGTTATGCCTCAGAATTCAGAGCCCTTTTCTGCTTACACCACCTGAACGTGGACGTGGGTACCACCAGACCCCTGTGCGTGCTTGTAGGGTTCCCCTTGCAAATGGACCCCAGCAGCAGGACATCAAGATGGCAGCTGGGCTGCAAACCTGTGTGTGAGCTGGAGCCATGCCCAGCAGTGGGGCTAAGAGGCCCTCGGCCATGGCTTAGCCCTGGGCTGTGCACTTAGGGTCTGGAAAGAGAGCCTGCATTGGCAGCTGCCGCATCTGGACACCTGGAATGGTGCCGGGGCAGCAAATGTGAGCTGAGGGCTTTCTGTCTGGGGAGACTGTAGCAATTGATTCCATATTTTATATCCCGGGGGAGAGTTGAGGACAAATGCCTTCCTAGGTGGCCCCACCAGGGCACCCACAGTAAGGCGCTGCTGTTCCTACCCACTGTTCCTCCATTGTTAGTTCAATATTATTCATGCTGCCAATAAACACTTGTCAATGGGAGGTGGAGGCAGGTAGAGGTGCCTGCACCAGAGTGAGCGCAGGGCTGCCCTGGCTGTATCCTGCATTGATAGCTGAGGTCCAACCTAACATTCTGTGGGACTCTGAGCCCATAATTCAAGGAAGCCGCAGCTCCCCAGAGCAGTGACAATGAAACGCTAAATCTCGTCCATTTCAATAATGCCTCTGTTCCTATTCTCCTTGCTCACATACTTTCCTTCCTAATTTCTCACCCCATTCTTTGGAGACGAGAATTAATCACTCCTGTCTTAGCGATGGACCAGTTGGGTCTCACAGAAGAAGGTGACTTTTCCAGGGTCACAGGGAAAGTTGTGAGTGTCTCCACAACATGACTGCATCTCCCAGTTCCACTTGGATGTTCTGTTATTTTCTGTGACATTTTTATTCAGGTATACTGCCCAGTGCACCCATTTTAACCTTACAGTGCAATGGCTTTTAGTATACTGACGGACATGTGTGACCATCCCCAGAGATAAGCCTCTTAACCTTCCGCTGACACTTCCTCATTCCGGTCTGTCTTGGTAGATTTGCCTATTTTAGGCAGTCACATTGATGGAATTTGTGACCTCATACCTATGTTCTTTTCTGCCTGGATTCTTTCACTTAGCATAGTGCTCTCAAGGTCCATCTGTGTCAGACTGCCATTCCTTCTCACCCCAACCGTATTCCATTGGATGGATGTGTCACTTACCCTGTATTTGTTCATCTGTCGATGGACATTTTGATTGTTTTCACCTTTGCCTGGTATGAAAGGTGCTGCTATAAATACACAAACTTTGTTGTGGGTGTACGTTTTCATTGCTCTTGAGTGTATGCCTAGGAGTAGAATTTCCAGGTCATGGGATAATGGTGTTTAGCCATTAAGGAACATCCAGACTGTTCTACAAAGTGGCTGTACTAGGCGACATTCCCACTAGCCATGGACAAAGGTTTCAATTAATCCATAGTCTTGCCTACACTGGTTTAAACCCTCTCCTGACTTATGGTCATGCAGGGGATTTACAGGGAAGGGAAGATGTAATGAGACAAGCTTAATTTAGGCCAAGTGATAGATGCATGAGTTGGGATGGAATTACAAATCCCTCTGGGACCACCCTCTCCAGTCTCCCAGAAGTCTTTCTGGCATCAGGCTCAACCAAAGCCAAGCACTGATCTTCATAGGAGACTATCTGCAATGCAGAACCCAGAACCCTAGATCCACTCTATGGAGAGTTAGGCTTAGTGGAGGGCAGCTCTGGTTGTGAAGAAGAGGTGAACCTGGCTACTCAGGGGCCTGGACCATCTGCTGATAACGAGGAGAGCCTATTGAGCAATGGCCATGATGGTCTTTCAAGGTAGGCACAGTCGTTGTCATCCCTGATGTCTCCCTGAGCCTGCATTTAAACAGTGCAGTAAGAACATCTGCTGGTCACATCGCACATGATGTCAAGGAAATACTTTGCGGCTGGCCAGATAGCTCAGCAGATTAAAGCACCTGCTTAGGCAGGCACAGGGGCTGGGGGTTCCTCCCCCAGGCTGAGATGGCAACTGAGACTGGGCATGGCGGCTTGCACCTGTAATCCCAGCACTTAGGAAGAAAAACAGGAGGATCACTATGAGTCCAATCTGTGTAATGAGACCCTATAGGCCCTTTACTAAATACATTTTTTTTTTTTTTTTTTTTTTGGCTTTTTGAGACAGGGTCTCACTGTGCAGTTCAGGCTGGCTTTGAGCTCACTTTTGTAGCCCAGGCTGGTCTCGAACTCGCAGCGATCCTCCTGCCTCAGCCTCCCAAGTGCTGGGATTACAGGCGTGAGCCACCACACCCAGCCTAAATACATTTTTAAAAAAGAAAATACCTTGAACTCTTAAGACTATAAAAAACATATCCCTTTGTCATCTTCAGCTTTGGGGTCCACAAAAGCCATCACCAATGGGCCAATTCATGTTTTGGGTTCTTGAGTCCAGTATTGCTGACCTTGGCAACACTGCTGAATTACCAAGGAGTGTTCCTGACCAGATTCCTGGGCCCTACCCTGGAGCTCCAGACTCAGCAGGCCTGGGGTGGGGCCTGGGAATCTGTGTTCTTTGAAAGTTCATGGATGATGCCCACCTGGACCCATACTCTGGGACTGCTACTCAGGCCTGTCCCCTGGTTGTGCAAATGAAGAAACCAAAGCCCAGAAAAGATGGATCAGCTTGCCCAGGTGGTGGCCAGTGCCTACTCAGCATCCTTGACAGAACATCCTGCCGGCCAGAGTGGGGGCAGCTGGAGCCCAGCCAGGTCTGCTGCTGATGAAGGGTGGTCCAAGCACCTCCCAGCAGGGCAAGGAAGGAATGTTTGCAAGCTGGGGTAGGGTGGAGATCAAACATCTCTAGGTGAGAATTTCTCAGGTCTGTTTGGGGCATGGGAACCAGGAAATAGGTCCCAAAAGACAAATTAAGAATAAGCTTTAAGATTGTGACATTTATATGTTATTCTATAGGCAATGAGGAAGGTGCTTTTAGCCACTGGCCAATTATTCTCAGAATGAAATGCATACTTAGTTGAGGGAGTACAGCACAGAGAGGGGAACAGGATGAGGAAGGCCAGCCAGAAGGGAGCGCACTCCCACAGCCCGGGAGGTGAGTGGGGCACCACAGGGCCTGAGAGGACAGCAGAGGTACAGGGCCCAGCTAGACAACCACAAGAAACCAGGGTTACAGGTGGGCCCAAGATGTTAACGTTCAAGCCTTTGTGCCAGAACAGGGGTCTGACTGTGGAGCTACAGCGCTTGTGGGGGCTGAGATCAAGTTCAAGAAGACATTTCCCTTTAGGTGTGTGGTTGAGAATGTACGGCGCAGAGCACAATTCCCAGCCTGAGTGAATGCTTGGGGAGCTGGTGGTCATGGTCGTGGTCATGGTCGTGGTTGCTTCTTGGTCTGAGCTTATGGCACTCTTTCCCCTGCCCTTGCTCTGATTCTCCAAGGCAGGCACTCGCTTCCCAGAGCCACTAAGCACTGGCTCTGCTAAGAGCTTTTGCCCTGGACCTCCTGAGTCTCCTGGAGGCCCCCTTGGTGTCTGGGCCATCTGGGTTGCAGGAAGCCTGGGGGGTAGGTGCCAGAGGGGAACCATACACTTACTGAGCAGCTACCAGGAGCAATCTGTGGTGGGTCTTGTATCTAGCTAAGTGTTCCTTCTTTCTAACTCCTCACAGCTAAGCGGTGAAGTGTCGCACTGCCCCTGTCTTAAAGAGGTGACTGAGGTCACCCTGTGTCCTATGATGAAGGGATTGAGACAGCTGCACACCCAGTCTGCCCAACCCAAGGCCCTCTCTCCCCTCCCCAGGCCTCCTGCCTCTGTCCTCCAGAGCCCCTTTCTCTTCATCTCTGCTCATGTTTTCCCCTCAGACACATACAGAATTGTCCTTGCTCCTGAATGCCAGAGAGCAGGCAGGGCAAGCCACCTGCAGCTGGTCCTTCTTCACTTGCCATCCTGCTGGAAAGGGCTCTGGTGCCGAGGGGAAGCCTGGGAGCAACTTCAGAGGCCACCCTCCCCCTCCCCCTCCCCCTGTGTTTCCAGAGTGGAATTAATTCACCCCAGGGACACACAGCTGGGCAGAAAAAGCCCGGCCTGCTTTCTAGGTCACTGCACCTCCTGCCCCCTGACAGAAGGGATTGTGTTCTGCCCTACAGAGGGGCACAGAGGCTGCTGCAGAGCAAGGAAGATCCGGGGACTGCGGATGGGGCCGTACTTGGTCACGGGGACTGGCACTGTGCAAGGCACACGGGTGCAGCAGGTCCCAGGGCTACTGGGGCTCGGTGCCTGCAGTGGGACACCTCCTCCCCGTGTTTGTGTATGGGTCAGCAGTGACCTGATGCAAGGTTGGGCCCGACAGGGCATAAGGTCACCCGCACCGCTGGAGGGAGTCTCAGCAGAGGCCAGGGTGACATAGGCCTCCTGGGGGAGAGTGTTCCTCGCTCCCAGGCCTTCTCTCCCCTGGACTCATCTCAGTCGGCTCAGCTCACTCCACCCCTCTTCCGCCCTATCTTGGTAGCTCTCTTTCCTTGCCTTACCTCCTTCTGGTCAGCGCGAATGGTCTCTCCCTTTGGCCCCCTCCTCTCCATTTGTCCCGCTTCCTCCTTCTGCCCTTCTTCTCAAATCTTCCCCCTTTAGGCCTTTAATCCCTGTAAGCGTCCTCCACCTCCACTCAGCAGGGTGCTCTGTGACACACCGTGGAGTTCTCCTTGCTCCTTTCTGTCCCTCAATCTGTGGGCCACAGCAGAGCTGTGGAGACCTCTACTGCCTTCGGACCCTGAGTAACCCTTTCCTGGGAAGACTAGGACGAGCAACAGGCCCAAGCAGCCTGTCCCTGCATCCTGGTCCTTAAGTTCTGGTTGCCAGGGCATGGAAGAACTGGGTGAGCTCGCCACACCGGTGCCAGCCAAGCATCGCTCCGTCCAGGTCAGCCCACACTGTCCCCCTGGCTCGGTCATCCGACTCCAGTCAGTTGTTGGCTGAGCACTGTGAGACCCCCCAGTCTTTTTCTGGAAGGGTGGCAAAGGGACAGGAAATGCTCCAGGCACCTTCATTGTCATCTCTGCTCCCCGTCCACCTCCAGCTCCTGGGAGCAGGCTCAGGAGAAGCTATCAGCTTGTGAGATCCCATAAAGTGTAAGAGAGGGAGATGTGAACTGTAAGCTGGGCCCTGCTGCCAGCAAGTCGTGTCACCTCTTTGGATTTTGTTTTGCTTCTCACATGAGAGGATTGGACAAGATCACTCTCGGACATCTTTCTATCCAAAAAATACTAAGCAGTGACCATTTTGTCTGGATGAAACTCCTCTCATGATCAATCTACCTGAAATCTGATCATCCGTGGTCCATTTCTTTGGCTCCTTGGTGTTTTTCTTTTCTAAGAGGAGGCCTCTTTCGAATGTGACTGTTATTGAGAAGTTGGTACCAGCGGTATTGTGCCAGCAAATGTCTAACAACCAGCCCTGGCGTTACAGACTGCCGAAACTCTTCCACCATAGCAACACGATGCCACTAAATGTAGACTTGGACAGAGATGTGCCATTGGTCCTCTGAGCTGCTCAATGACACTGGCTAACACCAGGCTTGCCACACAGTGGCTGGTACACATAGTAGAAGTTAAGTAAAAGGTAGGAGAAGAGGCTGGGAGTGTAGGGGGACAAAGGAATGTACGAGGATAAGAGTGATGAGGGGGAAGGTCAAGGGGCTTCAGGCAAACACGAAGGACCCCAGCAAGGCCACCCAAGGTCAGACCCTACCCCCATGCCTCGCTTCCTATCAGGAGGAGGCTCTTTATCAGTCATCCTGGGTGAGGCCTATCTTTTTTGCTTTGTTTTGTTTTTGTTTTTGTTTTGTTTTGTTTTTTTGAAGCCTATCTTGAAAACTTGACAGAAAACCTTTTTGTGGGATCTCAGGCCACTATGGCAAGGTCAGGGCGTTGTCTAGAACCTCCTCTCTCCTATGCACTCCAGCCAGGCCAGAGCATATGTTTTAGAAGAAAAACAACAAATCTATGGTCTAATACAGATTTTTTTTCTACTTTGTATTTAAATAAAGTCTTCCAAGGTCTAAAAAATTAAATCTTGGCTGTATATTTAATGAAATGCCTGTATTAAAAAGAATAAAATCATTTTATATTTGAAAATCACTATAAAAATTCAACTAACTATACAGCCCCTCGTGCCACATTTGGAATTAGAAATTATTCAAGTTATTAGGATTTGTTAATAGCGGATAGTGGGTACACAGATGTTGTTTGTGTGATTCTTTCTGCTTCTCTATACATTTGAAATATTTTGTAATTTAAGAAAAGGAAAGAAAAAAGGAAAGATATCTCTCCTGATTTCAGTGCTGGAATTTCTGTCCTGTTTCCTTTTAGTCCCAGGAAGGGGAAAAAGCAGTCTCCATTATCCTGGTCCTCAGGTCAAGGTGATGCTAAGGAAACCCCAGGAACCCCCACCTTTCCCTGCCAAATCAGTTTTGATCCAGCAAAGAAGGAGATTTTCTAGAGCTTCCTAAGTCCCTCCCTGAGCCAGGGGAAGCATTTTCCTCCCACCCTAACTTCAGTGCCTCAGGCTGTGAACCCAAGGCCTAATGAATCTGGGGTGTCCTGTGTGGAGAAGCGTGGTTTCCATACTTGGGGATCCCAGGCTGCACCTACAGCTCGGAGGTGACCCTCTGGGCACCAGAGTCAGAGAGTGAGTGTGCTTGCTCCTCAGCAAGCCTTCTGAGGTGGGATCCTGTGTGTGGGAAGTATGTGTCCTCCCTCAGTGGACTTTGCCTTTGGTCAGTCAGCCAGGGTCCCCAGTGGCTTTGTGATAGTGGAGTTGACCACATTAGGGCTATGGCTGCCCCCGAAACCCTACCTGCTACAGAGAAGCATCTATAGAAGGGGGGCCTGCCCTCAAGGTGGAGAGCAGGTTACATGCCTGACAGGACTCCTGGGCTCCCACTCAGCGTCTCCCTGACAGCTACAAATAAGCTCTTGGATGTATTTAATAAACCCCGGGAAGGAGTTGTGGCTGCCTCGCCTCTGCTGGAGAAAGTGATGGATGACTTCAGCGGGAGAGAGGAAAGAAAACTTTCTAAATGTGTTCGATTAAAAGGAGGAGCCCTCTGGAGGGAGCTCCTCAGGCTTGTGCTCATAGTTGAGTCCCCCAAATGGCTTTCTTGGGGCAGTGAGAACTGCATACCCAGGGACAGACCAGGCACGCTGCCCCAGCTTGTGGCTTCAGGCAGAGCATGGCACCCCCACGGTACACCCCATTCCTCCTACACACCACTTTCTGGTTCTGGGCTTGAACTAGGGATCGAGCGGGTGGCCTATGGCACTTTGGGGTTCTAAGACACTCAGTTCCTCACAGGAGCCCCTGGGTCTTGTCTTAAAAAACTTGCTAAGTGTTTGTAAAGTGTTTCTCTTAGGAGAGAGGAATTATACGGGTCAAGGAGTGACCCAATTGTAGCCCTAAACTGAGGACCTCCCCATGGCTGCTATAGGGTGCATCCCTGCAGACGTCCTGTGAGAGGCTGTGTTCAATAGGAGAGAGCTCTTGAGACTGCAATTGGAGGAACTTAGTAGCTGAACAGCCAACCTTCACCCCAGTATTACTTCTGTGGCTTGAGGGACTTTACACGCCCCACCTGGCTTTGCACCAGCCCTGCCAAATACCAGCTTTCAGACTCATGGACATTTTAGTTATCAAGTCTCTTCTCACCTGTGGATTTCAAATAGTACATGCCCAGCTCACCACATAGGATGGCAGTGAGGGTCACATGAGGACAGAACATGAGGACACCCTGGGCAGAGTGACAAGTGTAAGCATCAGCAGGAAGAGTGGAAACATGGTACTTATATGGTGTGAGGAGGGCGTGGTACCCTGCCCCACAGCAGATGCCCCACTGTACCAGTACTAAGGCTCAGTCTGGGCCACACAACTTGCCAAAAATTGTACAGACCTAAAAGGGGTAGGGTCAGACTTTGAAAAGTGATTTGAAAGCTCTCCATAGGAGCTGGAGGAGTGAGTGAAAGGCAGTTGGAGAGAAACCCTCTAGCTTCTGGAGAACTCAAATAAAAGGTACATTTGCAGAATTCCAGAGTCAGTCACATAGGGAAGGGCTGAGTTTTCCTCTCTAACATCAGCCTCAAAGAGAAGGCACTTAGAATGGAAGACATCTGGGATACCTGTAGTCCTCATGGCACATGCTCACACTCAGAAGTACCTACATCCTTGCATGTATTCTCTCGTTACCTGTCAGAGTCCGATATGGAGGAACAGAGCTAAGCCCTTTCAGAAGTGATTTATATTTCCAGCCTGCCCCACCTCTGGGGGTTAGATGTTCTGTAAGTTTACAAGCCTCTGTGTGAAGTTGAATTTCTTTCTCTGGATCTTAAACTAGCCTCATAAAAGCTTCAAAGGGAATGACGTGGAAACAAGCAGACGTAAAGAGGAACCAGGGTGGCTTTGCTTTAGAATGAGAACTAGGTAGCAAGCACACAAGTCGTAGTGCCTGACACCCTGGCAGGGAGGGGTGAGTGGCGATGAGATCGCAGTACAGACACAAGGGAGTTGGAGGTTTTGGAGAAGCTTCAACACCCCCTACTGTTTTCTGGCAGATTCCCGGGAGAGGTCACGTTTCCTACTTGTGTGAACATGGGACAGGTCCGCATCCCCCTTCACCAGAAAAGGTGTCCTAGGCAAAGGGTCAGAGGTAGAAGGACTCTGACACCAGGAAGTGCCTCTCCAGGGGAGTTTCTCAGCCCCTGTCTGACATCTCATCTGAGCAACACAGCTGGAGTCACAGCAACCCAGGCACTCAGGCAGGGACCAGGAGCCACAGGTGCCATCTTGGGGTCCTACAGCCACACTCAGCAACTAACAGCTTCCTCCAGGCACCCCCACGCACAGGGAATGCAGTCCTGTCGTGTCTCAGGTTTGACCCCATTCGGAGCCCCTAGCAGCTTTCTCTTCCGTAGCATCTTGGCAGCTTTGCCCCTGGGTCCTATCTGGCACCTTGGCACTGGGCCTGACTGCCCCTTCTTTGTCCCCCAGACTTTGCCGGGTGGGCTGAGGCTGTGGGGGTGATGCTTATCCACAGGTCTATGCATGAGCACAGTCTGGTCCCAGATCAGACCAGAGCCTGAGCAAGACCACAAGAGAGGCAGTTGTGAGCCAGGAAGGGGGAGACTGTGAGAACCACACAGGTGGGGTGACGATGTTGCTCCCCTTGTAGAATGCTGTGGTGACCCCAGTGATGGTGCATGGATGGTACCTGGCACAGTGGCTGGCACTGTGACCCTTTAGAGTCTAAAAGTTCTCAACCTTTCTAATGTCGTGACCCTGCAATACAGTTCTTCATGTTGCAGTGACCCCAAACCAAGAAATAATTTTGGTGGCTACTTCAAAACTGTAATTTTGCTACAGTTATGATTAAGAATATAAATACCTGATATTCATTATGTATTTTCCAATGGCTTTAGGCGACCCCTGTGTTTTGGTCATTCAACACCCTGCCGGGTTTGTGACCCACAGGTTGAGAACCGCTGCTTTAGACAGTCTGATGAGGCTAGGGGCAGGGTTACCAACCAGAAGCAGTTCAAGAGCCAGGGTGAAGGCGAAGTGCATATAAGCTTCCAAGAAGGGAGCTGTCCCAGGGCCCATGGAGTGGAGAGGCAGGAGACATAGTAAGAGTGTTGGCTTGGTGACAGGGAACAGGGCTTGGATCCTAAGTCAACCATGGGATCCAGAGCTTCCTGTCCCCTCTGCCGTAGGATGCAGCATGAGGGCCCTGGCTATGGATGAGGGAAGTAGGAGCCCCATATGTGCTCAGGGAGACAAGGTCAGAGATGAGAGCTACAGTGGGACACAAGCTGGTCTTGGGCCTCGCTGCTATCATGTCCTGAGGTAGGGATCTGTCACTGGTGATGTCACCACTGCCCAGCACATGCATTTTTCTCTCCAGAATCTGCCTCCCAATTCAGAGTAAAGCCCTGTTGCCCTAGTGTTCAAGAAACTTCTGATTCTTTGTTCTGGAGCAGATACAACCTAGTGCCCTCCACGTGGGAAGGCTGCCACAGTCATGTGCAGCTTGGCTGTGTGTGTGTGTGTGTGTGTGTGTGTGTGTGTGTGTGTGTGTACATTTATGCAGGCAAGATGCTAGGAAAGTCATTATATCCTCATTGTGGATATGGACAACTAACCAGGAGAGACTTTCTCACAGTAATGTGATCACAGAGGATGCTAAAATCAAACTTGAGGGGCTGGGGAGGTCGCTCAGGGACACAAGTGCCTGCCTGGCAAGTACAAGGTCCCGAGTTTGATCCCTGGTTCTGAAAAAAAAAAAAAAAAAAAAAGTAAAAATTAAAAAGAAAAACTTGAAAAAAAGTTAAAACAGGGGCTGTACACTCCCAGCAGCCCTTGAAACTATTTGAATGATTTGGGCAGCTTGGTCAGGGATGAGAAGAAGGTGGCACTTGGTCATCTGTGTCTCAAGTTACCTCTGTCCAGGACCTTTGGGTCAAATAGTCCTCAGTTCTGTTGTTCTTTTTTTTTTGTGGGACTGGGGTTTGAACTCACAACCTTGTACTTGCCAGGCAGGCACTTACACCCCAGTCCTCAGTTCTGGCATCTGATCAAACTTCATGGTTGACAAAATCATGGAGAACTGAGCTATGGCTTTGCCCCTCCTGCAGGTGCGTAACCTCTCCAGATCTTGCCCAGTAGACTGATTCTCACCTTTATTTGCTACAAATACAATGTGTGTATTCACCTCTATTTAAAAATTTGAGGTAGAATAAATGAGCTCTTGATAAGAATTATGGCTACAGCCCTGCTCCCCCATTGTTTTTGGTTGAAGCCAAGACACACACATATGTGCTCGTGGACATCCACATATTTATGCACATGCGCAGAGCAGGTAACAAATGTCACGAGATGCAGATTGACCATTTGCAGCATGCTAGGGGAAATCAAGGGTGGAGAATGGACCTACTACACTGATCTGCATGGAATAAAACCTGTTAGCAGAGGCTGGTCGCAGGTAAGGGTGGGCCCAGGAAAGAAGAGCATGTAATCATTCATGTGAGAGAAGGCGGTGGCTTGGGCCAGGCTGGCAGGGATGCAAAGGGACTTGAGTGAAGACGTGTAATGAAGGCAGAGCCAGAAGGCTGTTCAGATGGTGTAGAAGGGGCAGCAAGAGGGCACAGCCATGGATGATGCCCTAGGTTTCCACCTGAGCCACTGGACAGTGCACGAGTGGACCACAGCCCAGGGCTGAGTCTGAGTCTTGACTGGGGCACATGACCCTGTGATTTAGAACCGATCATGCAAATGAACCCCATCATGTGTCTCAAGCAGTGGTTTTCAACCTTTCTAATGTTGTGACCCTGCAATACAGTTCCTCATGTTGTGGTGACCCCAAACCAAAAAATAATTTTGGTGGCTACTTCAAACCTGTAATTTTGCTACAGTTATGATTTGGAATGGCTTTAGGTGACCCCCGCCAGGGTCGCAACCCACAGGCTGAGAACCGCTGGTCTAAAGGAAGTGCAGTGCCCCCGTCAACACACACACACTCATGCATGCACACACGCACGCATGCACACACACATACACACACCCACACACATACCTCGTTCCTACGGTTTCCCTAGAGCAAAGCAGGTCACCTGTATTGGGGTCTCTACCAACATAATATTAGGATAGTAGGATGCGCTGCCATGGCAGGGAAGGAACTCTGCACCCCTCCATGGGCTGCAGCGCAGGCCATACATGTGTGTAGGAGAATGGTGAAGGACGAAATGGGAAGGAGAGAGCCACTTGCAGCCCACACTCTGGAAACAGCTTTGGTCTGGCTGCACGTCCTGGAGGACCATCCCGTCACCCACCCATGCACATTAGAGACCCGGAGCAGTCTGCTTGCTTCTACTCCATGCGGGAAGCTTTCTGGGTGGCTGGCACCTGGCCGAGAAGATAGAGGAGGAGAGGCAAGGAGCGCAAGGGACGAAGAGCCCCATGAAAAGAGAATCGGAGCTACAGACAAGGCTGTGAGGGTAGGCTGAGGACTGTAGGTTCTGGGGTCTCTGCAGCTACTCCCAGCTCCTCCTGATGCCAGCACCGGAGCCTGCCTGCTGCCCACACAAGGCCATGTAGACTCAGCGTGCAGGCAAAGCTCACGGCTGCCTCCCACCGCCACCCCCACCCCTCACCCTCCTTTAAGCCTCTCCCCCACAATGAGGGGAGCAAAGCCAGAGGTGCTGGGGCTTGTTCTCACTGAGCATCTCCACCAGGGCCGGCAGCCCGTTTCCACACCTGGCCCAGCAAGGACCCAGGCATGCCAAGGGGCTCAGCACTCTGCAGGAGGCTTCCTCGTGTCCTCAGGGTTCTGATTGTTAAAACATGCGGCCACACTCACCAGGACATTTATAATTAAAAAGACAGATACTGACAAGTGTTGTGGAGGGTGTGGAGAAGCGAACCCTCACACATTGCTGACGGGGACGTAAAATGGCGCAACCGCTTTGGAAAACAGTCTGGCAGTTCCTCAAAAAGGTTAAACATAGAGCTGCCATGTGACCTGGCAATTTCACTCCTAATATTACCCAAGAGAAATGAAAATGAACTTCCACATAAAGCTTTATGGCTGGTCCTCGCATCTATGTGTTCCTGTCTGTGAATTCAGCCAACTGCAGATGGAACATAGTACACTAAAAATGCATCTGAACTAAACATGCATAGGCTTTTTTCTTATTTCCCATGTGATATAATACATATTAATATAGCATTTGTACCAGCTAAATAATCATAAGATGAGTTAAAGAATAAGAAAGAATATGTATAAGACATGTACAAATCCTACACACTTTCTATGTGTACAACACACTTTCTATGTATACATGTACAAATCCTACACACTCAAGCATCTATAGGTTCATTATCTGCAAGATGTCCTGGAATCACACCTCCACAGATACCAAAGGATAGCTCTACATCAATGCTAGCAGCAGCAGCATTAATAGTAATCAAAAAGTGGAAACAGCATAAATTTCCATTTACAAGCTGGGAGTGATGGCACACACTTGTAATTCCAGCACTAGGGAGGCTGAGGCAGGAGGATTGCTGCAAATCTGAGGCCAGCATGAGCTACAAAGTGAGTTTGTAGGCCAGCCTGAGCTGCATAGTGAAGCTCTGTCTCAAAAAAAAAAAAAAAAGTCCATTTATAAACCAAATGAATAGATAAATAACTTAGTACTGCATAGCCATGTGGTGGAATATTAATTGCCTGTACGAGAAATAAACAGTGACTTATGCTGCAATGTAAATCTTGAAAACATTTTGGTGCATGAAAGATGCTAGTGGGCCAGTGAAATGGCTCAGTGGTCTAAAGCACTGCTTAGGCAAGCTTGGGCAACCGTAGGGACTGCGGTTCAATTCCGGGTACCACATGCTGCGCCAGCACCACCCCCAGGGCAGGCTGAGGCAGCCATAATATAAGAAAGAAAGAAAGAAAGAAAGAAAGAAAGAAAGAAAGAAAGAAAGAAAGAAAGAAAGAAAGAAGGAAGAAAGAAAGGGTCTCTGCCTGGTAGCCTGTACAGAATGGACTCTGCTTTGTAGGTAGACATTTGCAAAAGAGACCTGGAAACAAATCCAGCATCTTAGTTGTGTTTACTCATAAAGGGGAGAAGAGCCTTCAATCACCCTCTGACTGGAGAGTAATTTTCTTTTCTTTCCTTTTTCCTTTTTCTTTTTTTTTTTTTAGGGAAGGGGCTACAGGGTTTTCAGGGTCTCACTACTAGATTGGACTTGTAGTGATCCGCCTGTTTACAGCCTCCCAAGAGCTGGGGTTATAGGCGTGTGCCCCCATGCCCAGCCTCGAGTGCGTGTCTCAGTGTGCCCCTGGGAGTGGGGCTGGCAGAGCAAGTCTGGGATCGAACCCCTGGCCTCTGTACCTGCTTGCAGGTGTGTTAATCCACTGAGCTATTTGGCCAGCCCGAAAGTAGTTTTTTTGTTTTTTTTAATGCAACCTCAGTGCATGGACTGTTGGTAGGGAGCCATAACCGGACATGCATCCATGTGGGCACGCTCCTTTTTTCTCTGATTTGTACATTTCTTTTCATGTTTACCCTGCTGTATGCAGTGACACTGGTGATACCACAGCACACAGGACCTGGACTCTCCTCGCAAGGTCCTGGGATCCTGAAGGAGGACCTTAAGCCCAAAAGCAGGCTGCTGGGGTGGGGGCAGTGCTGGCTCACAGAAACAGCTGGGACAGCCTCTTCCACCAGGCCATGGGCAGCAGGGGAAGCTCCTCAGGGCATATGCAGGGCACTGAAGGCTGTGGGATGCTCAGAGATAGCCAGCCACACAGCCACCAGGGTAGAGATGTGGGATGGAAAGTGGGTTCCTAAGTAGGGAACAGCACGGGGGAGAGTAGAAGCACCAGAAGAAAGTGTGGGCCCCCGGCTGTGGCACTGCGGACGTGGACGTGTTCAGGAGCTGGGTGCGCTTCACCTGGGGTACCTGGAAGTGCTGCCTTGCTTTGTCCACCAACAATATTTAACACTGGCCTTACTTGATAAAAATCATTTCTTGGCTGACTACCACTTAGGTTCTGTCCCAGGTTCTTCTCACAGGCAAGCATGGTACGGAGCACATATACCTAGCATTTTACAAATCAGGAAACTAGAGCTTGGAGGGAATCAAAAACTCACCCACCCACAGTATCGCAGTTAGTAATGGTGAAACTGGGCGTTAAGTCCACGACTGCCTCATTTTGAAGCCAACATTCTTGCCCGCGGTGCTTTGAGCCAGGGGCAGAGGAAGCTGTGCTGCCTGGCCAGAGCCTCCCATGCAGGCCTGCCCAGGACAGAGCCCAGGGGAAGCCATTGCTCAGCAGCGGTGGCGGGGGGCCGGTGTGGCACTCCCGTGTAAGGAAGATGAGTGCAGTCCTCGTGTTCACACGTGCTCAGCTACTGGGTCCCAGCTGCTGATTTTTGCTAATCCCAATGCATTGGGAATTGTTTAATAGAATTTTTTCCTTTTGATTAAAATATGATAATGAAACCTATTGCCTTGCTCTTTAAAAAGAATGCTTGAGAATACCCACCGATTCCCCAAATGTCCTGGCCAGGAGAAATCTGCATGTCATTTTAGTCCATGTAGCTGTCATACAAACAAAGGGCCTGGTTTTCTCTTTCAAATACAGAGAGAGCTTCCGTCATTCGTCATTATCATTTATTAACCGTCCCCTCTTCTATCTCCCCTCTCCCTACCAGGGCAAAGCCTCTGCCTTCAGGAAGCAGAGCCTGATGTTAGGGGGATGGGCAGAGATTTGGGGGCACAGAGAAGAGATCACTCAGAGCTTGGAGTCTAAGTGTAGCTCACTGGTGCTCTTTGGTGGGACAGGAAGGGAAGGGGTGGAAAATCAAGAGTTGAGGGGATGGGCCTCACCCTTGGAAAGCCCTTTCCATCACCTGGGCCTCAATAACTTCCCTGGCACCACATCCAGAGTTCTGTGGGTGTAACCCCACTGTGACTACAGCAGGATTTCCAGCTGGCACCATCTTATTTTTATGGCCGGGTGCCAGGGATCGAACCACTGTCCCTGCAGCCGCTTGCAGGTGCTTTAGACCACTGAGCCATCCTGCCGGGCCCCTCACATGCCTCATGAAGAGGGGTTTTCTCTTTCTTCTATCTCTTCTCTTTTCTCATGCACTCAGCTCTTCCTGCTTTCCTCCTTTCCAGGTTGCTCTTTCTCCCTGCTTTCCATCTCTTCTTTTTGGCCTCTCTCACATCCTGGATCCCTTTCCCTAATTTTCCTTTTCTTCTCTCTCCTCCCCTACAGTAACCACTCTGAGGCCCATCTCCCTTCCTTCTCTTGAACCCGTGGTGCATTCTGGGAAATGGCAAATTCACCAGTGAGTCACATATCTTTTTTTTTTTTTTTTTTTTTTTTTTTTAACACACACAAGAGAAAGTTCTGCACTTGAAACCGTAAAATCCAACCACCAGCACCATACACATCCCTTGGATATCGTGGCTCTGGCACTGTAGATAGACAACCCACAGCTTGCTAAATTCCTGACCAGCCAAGGATGAAATGATAAAAGTGAATTTGCCCAGAAAGAATGGGCGGGCAGAGCCGGGTGCTCTCTCCCCCTCCACTCCCCCGCCTCACCCCCTCCTCCCCCTCTGTGCATCAAACTGAATGTGATTGTGTGCCGCTGCGGAACATCAAAGAGTGGAAGAATTGCTTAAGAAGAAAATATTGGGTTATGCATTTGAGAGCAAGTTGAGCTTCTAGTCACCTCGGGACTATGCATCCATCTTTAATCAGCCCCCAAAGGGCACTTTGCTTACAGTGAGGCCACCTACTGTGGGCTCCACGGGACACAGGCATGGTGGTGTCAGCCAAGGAAGGAGAGAGCCTCTGGCTGGGCCTCCCCAGCTCCCTGTGCCTGGCCCCAGTCTGGTGTCAGAGGGGTGATCAGATTTCACAGCCTATTGATTGCCAGAGGTTTTGGTTCTTGGAGGACACCAGACTTTAGCTTCCTCTAGGACCAGAAAAAGCAAAACAAGGTCCTCATGATAGATGAGGCTCAGGAAACCCAAATTCCAACCCGTGAGCCACCGCCAGGAAGGCAGCCTTGGGGAAGAAGGGCACTGTCCTGCAGATGGGAGCCCAGATTTCTAGGAACATCAGCAGCTCTGAAAGATATGCAAGGGCTAGGCTGGAAGGAAAAGGATTCACAAGGGGACATGGCATTGGGGACCTTCTGCCACCAGAGCGTTAAGAAGAAACCATGGATGCAAATTCCAGAGAGCACAGAATCCGTACTCCCAAGTCTGGGCCTGAACAAAGCCATGGTACCTTTCACCCTGTCTGGATCTTCCAGAGCCTTGTTTAGGAGCTGGAAGGACCCTAAAAGGACCCACTTATCATGCTAGGCAAAGGAGAATGACTGTTATTTGATGCCACAGTATGATGCAGAGACCTAGAAGGGTGTAGGTATGATGGGAGGGCCGACAGCCAAGGGCGATCCAGCCCAGAACTCGGGTCTTGCTGATGCCCCTTGTCCCTCTCTCAGATCACTACAGTGGCATCAAACCTTCTCGCCCTTGAGAAACACAGCCCCTTTGTAAGTTTTTCCCCATGTGTCCAGGGAGCCGCCTAAAAGAACAGAATGATCTCTGCTCCTGCCCCATCTGCCCTGTATCAGGACGCTCTGGGCTTGAGCTTGCTTTCCTGTCAGCCTGTGGGTTTCCTCAAGGCCAGAGTAAAACCTTAATCATCATCACTTCCCATAAATGCCCAGCACAGTGCTAGGCACATGGTAGGTTATTGAGAAATGGATGGGGTGAAGTTGAACTTGAGTCTGGCCCTGAGGCTTCACCCATCATGTTTGTGCACAGAGCACCACGTAGGTCCAGGGTCACAGTCACTGTCAGCTGACCTCCCACCTCCCAGAGTCCCACAGAACAACCACAAAAGCCTGGTGGACAGGAAGATAAGGGCCTCCTCAGCCAGGTGGTTGTGCCTTCCCCTGCCTCCTGCGGACGTCGTTTCATTCGCTGGGATACAGCCAGAAAAGCCAAGAGGTTTCCCCCAATCAATCCTGAGGGGTATTTGCACTTTGATTTTTTTTTTTTCACTTTGATTATTTTTGAAAACAGATTTGTGAAAAATTTGATTTGAGAAAACATTCTTCTCCCACATGCTGAAGGATTGAGGGTCTGTAATCCTTCTCAAATCGCCTGGACGAGGTTGGTATTGCAATGTCGGTATCAGAGCTAACAAAGGGGGATTAGCAAGGAGAATTCTGCGTGAAAGCCTGCCACGCGCTGAAGGCTTTCAGTGCAAAGCAGATAAGATAGGTACAGCCAAGCCATTTTTAACCCAGTTTTTAGAGCACTCAGAGGCCTCCTTCTGCGCTGACAGGGAGCAAGGGCTGGATTTAGTTATGTCTGTCGCCTCCCTACCCTGCTGGCTCACTCATTTGGGAGGGGGAGTCTCCTTTGCTGAAGGGTACCCAGAGCCCACACTAGCTTAGGGGTAGCCCAGCCTAAGGATGACAGAGCCCCCCACCCTGTCTCCAGCCCATAGAAATGTCACCCTTAAATTTCAGGTTGTAGTGACAGACTTTGTTTTGTGTCATGTTTCCCAACTGGAAGACTGAAGGACCTGTGGCATTGTCCGCATTTGGATGACACTTAGCGCCCAACTGAACCCTGCTGTCCTGGGGAGGTGGGCTGCCCAGTGGCAAGGATCCCTGGCTTCAAAGTCACCGTTGATGCTTTGTATAAACCTCAGCTTGCTTCCTTTTCTCTAATCATCAGTGTTCACCTCCAAGTTTTGTTGGGTGAATTAAATGAGATAGTGCACATAGAGCCTCTTTCACAGTGCCTAGCTCATAGTAAGTACTTAATAAATAGTACCAGCAACAATTAGGAATGAATTAATACTGCTGTGACATGTGGAGACATCAAAGCCCTCCCAGAGAAAGTAACCCATACATACCTGAATTCCTTAAGTTGGGAAGATTCTTGGGCTCACTCTCCTCCATAAAATCCTGTTTCAGACCTCAGCAAATGTCAAAACCCCACCATAAAACTCCAAGCAAGTCTTAGCAATGCTCCTATGCTACTTATAGGCTCTGGTGTTTCCCACCAGATTGGCTGGTGGCATCCTAGCTCCTGATAGTGATCTCTGCCATAGCCTGGTTTCCCAAGGGTGAGGAGCCAGGGCTAGAAACTTATCACAGGAGCAAAACTGAGAAGACGGCCCTCACAGAAAGCATGGTCTTCGTCTGCAGATGCCTAAAGGCTTGAGGAAGCAGGACTGGTGTTAAGCAGTGAGGTTGGAGAAAGTCAACCTTGTTTACCTGGTGGTGATGGCAGCCTACAAGGGGAGTGAGTTTCCTCATGCCAGGAGCATGTAGGACAGCACTCAAATAGCCTCTGGTGGGGAGTCTGTGCAAGGCGCCCCCTTATGGGGAAGTGGCTACAGTTAGTGACTGCTAGGGTCCTTCCTGAGCCTAATAGTCTGTGATGCCTTGGGCCCTCTAGGCTTCAACACTCATCTGCAGACAGCGAGCTTCCCTGCCTGCTCTGGCCTTGTCCAAGTCTGCAGTTCACCCCCAAAGCTCCTGACTGCCAGCCTGCTCTCCTTTCCTGAAGGGGCATCTCCCCAAGAACAGGAACCAGGTTGTCAGCCTCGATTGCCCTGGAGCTTATCTCAGGGCTGAACCCAGGAAAAGGCTCTAAGGTAGAGGTGGTTAGACTGTGAAGTGGCGGATGACTGCTTAGAGGAAATACGGGACCATGCTTACAGGCAGATGCATGCTCACATGCCCATGTGCACACACCTGGGTACACACAAGCTCTGCATCCTCCCCATACCTGATATTCTAAGATATTCTTTTCCAGTGAGCATTATTCCCTCTGTCTGGGCCTCTTTCAAAATGCAAATGTCCCTGAAGAGCCCGCCTTGAACCTGAACCAAACTCACTTCTCTGATCTCCTCTGAGACCCAGGTCATAGCAATGTTCTAGCACGGAGCAGAGGATGGACACACACAGACAGTCTGGAGTGAGCTGGGCGAGCACCGGCTGGGCCTGCAGCCACTGCTCTGCAGAGCTCTGTGTATGCAAAGGCATGAGGCTGTGGTGCCCCAAACCCAAGGGGGGCCTCTCCCCAGGGCCAGCAGGCCACAGGTCTTCATCCCATCTGGACTCAGCTCACACCAGGGAGCAGCAGGTGGGGATTCTGGGGAAATGCTCCTGCCTTCTTCAAAGACTACCAGCAGCACCTACCTCAGCTAGCCCCATATCCACAGCCAGTTGAAGGGATAAGACAAAGTCTTAGCCAGCTCTGTATATAGCAGTCCACAGAAATAGGGTCAGGTTCAGCCCCAATGAGACAACTGCTGCTCTTTCAAGGAGAGTCGCCCAGGTGGCCCTCTACAGGCTGTCACCTGCAGTCTACACTGCTCTCTCTGGAAGGCTATCTTAGTCCTTGCTTCTTTTTTTTTGTCTTTTTGAGACAGGGTCTTGCTATGCAGCTCAGGCTGGCCTTGAGCTCACTTTTGTAGCCCAGGCTGGTCTCGAACTCGCACCGATCCTCCTGCCTCAGCCTCCCGAGTGCTGGGATTACAGGCATGCGCCACCACACCCGACTAGTCCTTGCTTCTTATCACCAGTGCCCGGCCTGGCCAACCTCCCCGTCCCATGCCCCACCCCCATCTGCTGTCTCCTGGGATGGTAAGAGCACTTCCCTCTGTCCCTAGAGCTCCCCACCTGAACTCCAAGCCCTACAGCACTCAGCATGGCCAGCCACCAGATTCTGTGGTCACCTGAGCTGGGGAGCAACAAGATGGAGCTCGCCTGCCGTCCCCACCAGTGCCAGTGACGTGGACATGGCCTGGGGACAGCTAGGGGCCCTCAGGTCACAACGCCATGGATGCTGCCTTGCCAGAGATATTTCTCTGTCAATATCCCTGAGCCTCAGACCTCATCCACCACACGCATCCTGTGCAGGCACAGCCCACCCCGCATTCTGGATAGTGACGTGGAACACAGAAAATAACCAGCCTGCTCTCTGTCAAACAGATTTTTGCTGGAAGTGGAGCTGATTCTTCTTCATCTTTTATTTTAATCCTTAGATTTGTTTCTATTTTTGATTTTTCAAAGAGCCTTATTAGCATTGATCAATATGCCATTGCTAATTCCCCCTCCCAAAGTTTGGGAAGCTCATCTTTCGCCTGTGTTACCAAAGCACGAGGCTGTTAGCTCTGAGGCTTGTCCTGCCCACCGGATTCTTGCCTCCCACCAGGCAGGCTAGGCTGTGAGGAGCCCACTGGGGCATAAAAACAGGGCCTGTGGGTAGCAAGGCGCACAGGGCAGGAGAGGAACTTGGGCTTTGCATAGAAGTTCAGCTTGGCCATGTTCCCAGGAAGGAATCTAGGATGCAACACTTAACCTCTTTAAGATCTGGTTTCCCTAATTCCAAAATGGGGATGTTGAAGTCTTCAAAAGTTAAATGAGTTAAGACAAACAAATTGGCTGGCTTGGCTGTTTCCAAAACTACTTCCTGGAGCTGCAAAGATAAACTTGTGAAGGGTTACTGAGCTGAACGCTGAGCCAAGCCGTGGGCCACAGGCTGAGGCTACACTGAAAGCAGGACCAGGCATCCACATGGAAGGCAAGAGCTCAGAGGAGCACAGAGGAGCTTGTATTAGTCAGCTTTACATCTCTGTAATGAAATACCCAGGGCAAGTAGGTATTAAAGAGAGCAAAGGTTTATTTCACTTCATGATTTGGGGCTTCTAGTCTAAGATCAAATAGTCCTTGCTCTGAGCCTCTGGTGAGGGTAGCACATAATGGCATAAAAGCATAGTGCTGCAAACTGCTCACTCCAGGGGCCAGGAAACAGGACGGAGAGGACAGGTCCCCCAGTGCCTTTGACCTCTCACAAGGGCCCTCCTCCCATAGGTCCACAGCACCAAGCCTTGGCAGATACCCAATAAGATGGTCCCAGTGGGGGCTGGGAGCGGCTGCCATGGGTGGCCTTACCAGATGCCCCACCTATGCAGGGGATGGGACTGTACCTCCACCAAACCTAGACTAAGCCCTGGGCAGATGTATAGAAAATCACCTTCCATGTATAGTAAGGCCTGTGCTTTTGAATCAGCATGAAGTTTAAGAGAGAGACAAAGATCTAGTGTTGTCTGTAACCTATAGCTGCAGTTCCATGGTCCAGGACAGTGAGGAGAAAACTCTTCTTGTTTCTGTGCTGGTGCACCAGAAGGTCAGGATAAGCCCAGGCACATCCACCCAGGAAGACCAGGAAGGAACTATGTTTGTCTAGCAAAGAGTGACCACCTGAACAAAGAATTAGGAAATTAATTATCTGCTGTAATTAGTGTAATGACCTATGCCATTAGAGGTTATTTACCGCAGAGATAAAACTTCCCACCATAAATGTCAGCTTGGCCTCCTAAATGCAGTCTCATAGGACCCCTGCTACTGGCGTTGCTGACTCTTCAGTGAGTCTCTCCCTGTCCCTCTTTCTGGAGCTTGAGAGTGCTGCTGGTGGGGGGTAATGACCCCCATGGAGTCTACTATGCACCCCCACCCACCATGCACCTCTGCTAATGGTCAGGCCCTCTTCGTCTTGTCCAAAGCAGTCAGCCTAAGGGGCATCCTCGGAGATAGAGGAGCAGCAGGTATCTGGGGAGATGGTAAGAAAACAAGTCCCACTCACTAGACAGGGCTTATCTGTGTACAGCCAGAGAGCTTGCCTCTCACTTCGACATCCTTGGCCTTAGCTGTCCTCACCAAGATAAGGCAGGCAGAACCCTGAACGGATGAAGAAACTGGGGCCCAGAGCAGATTCATGACCGGCCCAGAGAACAAGAAGCCTTTCTCCCTGATAACGGCCCATCTATCTTCCTTTGCCTCACTATCCAAGCAAGACAGGGGAAATACACTCAAATGAGGAGAAAGTCATCTCAAATGCAGTCAGAAGCCAGCCTGCCTGCCATGTTCACTACTAGGGCCCTATTGGCTCAAGAAAGGGCAGTGCCCTTCCCAAAATGCCTCATTTTATGTAACAGAAAGGTGAACCAAGGCTGAATGGGAGAAGCGAGTAATTTGATCTAGTGTTCTGAGCAGGCCTCACATCTGAGAAGGAGTAGCCTATGCTGACTGAAGAGGCAGTTTTACCCTGACCTAAAGCTGGCTTAGGCATCTCCAGTCTCCCTGCACCCAGGGCTTAGCTCCAGAGCATGGGGCAATGTTCTAGAGCCTTGTGGCTTCCTAGACACTAGTCTCATGGCAGTAGTAGACTCATAGGGTCTACCTGGAGAAGTGGCTTCCTCTGCCAGTGTCAAGACAGAGAACATGAGGCTACCAGTCCTATAATGGGACTTAGGGGAGACAGCCCTTATGCATTATTGCAGCTCAGGCATCAGCACTGTTTCTCAAAGAGGACATGAAAGGCATTTCTTGGCTTCCTCTCTTGGGCAGGATTCTCACAGACATTACAGGCTACTGAGTACCTCTGGGCCCTGCCCACTACCTGCCAATATTCACACCCAAGAGCATTTCTAGCCAAAACTCCTTGGCATATTCTTAAATGCCTTTTGGAGACTGTAAAGGCTCTGGTACAAAGATCCGTCCAGACACCTACAAGCTGTGCCCTCATTGCTGACCATCAAGTCAGCCCTACACCACACACAGTGTGGGAAGGGGAAGTTTCCCCTCTGCCCCAGACTCTGCCACAACCTTCTCAGTAGATGGCTTTGGCCAGCATGGACCACACCTCTAGGACCCAGTTTCCTCATTGCTAAGAGGAGGGGGCCTCTCTAGCTTTTCACACTTCTCCCAACCTGAGCTGTCAAGATGCTGTGTCTCCTCTCTCCTTCTTCATCAGGCATTTATAGCCTAGCATGAATTTGAGTCGCTCTCCTTCTGCTCCCAAGGGCATTGCTGTTTTAAGCCTTCTCTCCCTGTGCAATAAAGAGCTTTGTCCCCATGAACGAGCAGGAGGTGTTTGGAGTGGGAGAGGTATTTGGAAAGCCAGGGTGTACTTCCACAGGGTCTGAAATCCCTGTATCTCAAAGTTATGCCCAGCTGCACTCTGGCCCCAACAACCTTTAAGGCCCCACAGACAAAAATTAGGGGTTGGAGGACCAGGTATGAAGCGGGACTTCACTGATTCCTATACTTGACTACACAATAAAAACATCGTGGGGTCTCTTCAGATACCCAAAGTTCAGGTCTCTCTGCAAGCCCACAAAGTTATATTACATGGGGAGAGACAGGCCTGCAGGCTTGGGACTCCAGTGTGGAGACAAGTTTGGGAACTATGCACTAAAACTAGGATCATTTTCTTCTGCCAAGCCACCATCCTCTGTGTCCCTGCCAGAGAAATCTTGGCTAGCTGGCTTCTCTGGCTTCTAAAGCTGGGATTGTGTTTGAACCTAGGCTCACACCTAGGCTTCTCTGTGTGGAATGGATGAATTGGTATGAAGGTTCCTAGGGCCAGGCTTTGGAGCAAAGTGATGACTTTGAGGCTCTGAGTTGGGCTATCCATGTGTATAAAACACTGTCTCACACATACCCAAGCCATAAACAAAAGGGCCTAAGTATGGAGCCTGAAGAACCAAGCTCAAGTGGTCTAGCGCATCTGTTTACTTTGTGAAGACCGACCTGACATAACATCTCTCACTCTGGTAGCTCTTTAAGATGGGTTTGGAACTTTGTGTCCCTTTGTGCTTGCAGGTGATGATGGCCTTGTCATTGAAGACTCTCATAAGGACCACAAGGTCAAGAGCAGCTCTAGTCATTGTTTGGAGAGTTTAGAATAGGGCCCTCCCTTCACAGTCCCCGCTGAAGTGGCCACCCCCTCAGCTCCCCCTTCTTCTCATCCTCTCTTGTGAAACTGTCTCTCTGATTCAACTGATTTCAATCAAGCTGAAGGTGGTAGGTGACTTTGCAGTTGGCTAGACTTACTTTCACTTGAAACCAACAAATGGTTAAGAGAAAGTTAATCATTTAATGAAGCTAAGCTATTCCATTTTTCCACTGTGACTTCTACAGAAAGCTCTCTCTCTCACACCTGTCCATAATGGCACCTGGCTGCCCAGAGTTACTCTCTTTGGAGTAGGTCTTGATGGCTCCTATGGGAATTTTTACTATTTTTATGAAAAGGGCAGCAAGCTAGTAACCCCCTGTAGTATCTTAGCACCCAGTGTACAGATTGCCTAGCAATCTGATGGAAATGCCCAATAGGTCTCTACCATGGAAGGGCTGGGTTCCAGACCCTGAGTATAACCTTGTACAAGTCACTGAACTTTTGTAACCTCTGTTGCCTCATCCATTGGAAGGCTTGGTTAACAATCAGAGTCAAATTGGCTGAACAGCCTTCCTACACAGGTGCAGGGCTGCACGTTTTTGAGGCACTGTCTAATCGAGTCATCTACTCTAGCTTACAAGATACGTACTCATCTGATCCCCACTTCAGATATAAATAAGCTGGCTCTCCCAGCTTATAGGCCATAAATAACCTTTCCCAGTTTAAAAGTTATAAATAATCTTTCCCCAAGTTCTAAACCAGTGATTGCTGGAGCGGAGACTGGCCCAGATCCCAACCAAACTACTTCTATGGAAAAAGTATAGCGTTTTACACAAGCAGAAGTCATTTAACGTTTTCTAGATTTCAGCTGATGACAGTTGATTAAAATCCAGGATTCTCATGATCCACAGGTGCAAGGAAACTGTGGGGATAGGAGTTCAAGGTATTAAATAATTGGCCTGAGCCATGTAGCTCATAGGCAGTAGGACCAGAGTTTGCGCTCAGACGAGCCTTGTGTAAGGTTAGTGCTCATAGTGGCCATGGTGGTCCTCCCAGCAGCAGAGCTTGTGTGTGTGTCCCTGGCAGTATGTGATGCACAGAAGGCACCCAATAGATGTTAGTAGTTATTTATAATCCAGATGCTTACTGATCCATCACCCAGAGCACCCTACAGAAGTGCAGCCTAGGAAGCGTCGTATACTCTGTGTGCCTTGGGTCCTGTTTAGGAGACCAAAATGCAGGAAATTGACATGGATTTGATCTGATCTATGGTCTTGCTAAAGGGCCTGACTCCTGGGCTCCCTTCATCTCAAGTAGGTTAGAGCCATGGGTTTTCTGAACCAAAAATACTAAGAGAAACCAGAAGGAAAACAAGAGCCATCATCTTCATCCACGACAAGGAGGGGCCCAGAATGTCAAAAACTCCTAGGAATGGGTAAGGGAAGCCAGGCTCAGCTGGTGGGATGGTGTTCTCAGAGTGGGGCTGTGCACACCACATACCACAGGTCTCCATGGGACTGGAAGCTGCGCAGCCCCTCCCCCTCACTGCTAGCCAGCTTCGTCCCAACTCTACACTATCAATGACAGGGGACATGAGGGACAATCTGTCCCTGCTCCTGGAAGACAAATAAAAATTTATATCTTGCAGATGGTAGCTTCTCAGCTTTGTTGTCTCACACAGAAGAGGGTGTGTATCACCAAGGGGAAACAAGGGTGTTGACTGCAGAGCTCCTAGGCTGCTGGCCCTTTGGGAGGGGCAATGTTAAATACAGATCCGGTTGCAAGTCCTCTCATAAGATCACCACTTTTAAGAGGGGCCCTCATTTTGGCAAATGCCTGAGCTGTCCCTAGGCAAAGACTCTCGTTCTACCATTCAATCAGCAAACACGGACGCTTGAAGTCCTAGAGTACTTGTGATGATCATAACTAGATGCTCAAATAACTCTTCAACTTACAGGATACTTTTTAGTAAAAACACACCCTTTCATTTGACCTTTTCACCAACCTTGTGACTACTTTTCAACTAGAAAAGTACTCACTACCTTGAAGGTCATAGAGCTGATCTGCTATACCAGATCTCACAGAGAGGGGTCAGCACTGAGTCATCTGAAATGGCTAAACCTTAGCGCTTCCAGTGCCAGCAAAGAATTTTGTTCCCCTCTACCTATCATACTCACTTACTAGTGAATTTTCTCTGTGGTCTGAAATGTGTTCATAAGTGCTAAAGGGCAATTAATAAAAAGAATTGTAAATTTTCAGTAGTTTAATCAAGGAAGGCTTCCTAGTGGAGATCTTGGAGCTAGGCTTTGAATGGAGTCCAAGTATTTTCTATCTTCAGCTTCATTGCCACAGATGTCCATAGGAGTAAACTATTTTGCTGAAACGATGGAATTTTTACAATCTGGGAAATGTTTTATCTACTTCACAGATGAAATTTGGACTTGCGCTGGGCTAGCATCTGTTAAACATCTACAGTGTGTGCCTGGTCCAACTGGCAGCATTTTCACATTCATTATCTTCCTTAATTCTCACAATCGCCCTTAGTTATTATTGTACCCATCTTGCAGGTAAGGAAGCTGAGGCCCAGAGACGTTTAGTGACTACCTCAAGGTCACATAGCCAATAATTGATGGAAATGGGATTGGAATTCATCTGTTTGACTCTAAGGCTCTTCCTAGCTTTCAACACTGACTCTTCTACCTAGATATTTGATATTCACTTATCCCTGTAGGGTAGGTGTCCTATCCTTCCCATCTAAGCCTAAGAATGGTAGATAGGAGCAAGAGTTTCCTTGGAAAAAAAAAAAAAAGAGTTTCCTTGGAGACACCCGAAGGAATAGAAAATGGCAGAGTAGGAGCCTGGCCCAAACTGAAAGTGAACAGACAAGCCTATCTGAGCAATGGCTTGGAAATCTCCCCTCTGGAGTTAATTTCAGTCCCAGTGTCTTTCCTATTAAGTGGAGCAGTTGGTTGGCTGTAGGTGTCAGAATGGCCTTATAAAACTGGAATCCAACGTAATCTTAGGGGGAGGGGTGTGCAGACAATCAAGGAGGGGAGGGGAGAGAGGGCAAGCTGGCAGTGCTCACAGGTGCTGACCAGGCAGAGGGCCACTCGTTAGCGTGTTGCCGCTGGTGGCTGAAGAAATTCAGACCCAGTTCTGCTTTGCAGGGAGGCTGGATCAGGTCTCCACACGTGCAGATCTGAGGAGGTTCCTCATCTACTTTGAGAGCTTTAACCTGGGCTTTACCTGCTGTTCCAGGGAAGAAGGGAGCACCTTTCAGGGGGTGCTCACATTTTAGACCTGAAAATCACAGGCCTCTATTTTACCAGTCTGGTCTTTACTTGGCAATAATCTGTTATGCCCAGAGCTCCAAACCCTGTGCAAATACAATATTTGTCTTCCTAAATTTATGGGATTGAACTTATCATGCCCATTTTACAGATTGAGACATTGAGGCTGAAATAAATTGCCCAAGGTGACAGAGTTGGTAAACTGAGGAAGTGGAATTTGAACTCAGATGAATTGGCATTTGAACTCAAGCCCCCATTATTCCTCTGCTCACTGCCTCTGAATGACCTGCCATAAGAATGTGCTGGAGCGAGGTGACTGTGACCCATATGTGCATGCATGTGGGGCGTATGTTCGTGCATGCGACTATGCATATGTGTGTGCATGCATATGTATGTGCATGCATGGATACGTGTGTGTGTGTGTGTGTGTGTGTATGTGTGTGTGTGTGTGAGGACATTAAGATCTATCTACAATCTACTAGTCCACCAACAAAAACAGATCAGAGACAACTTGCTTCCCTAAACTGTAGCTTTTCCCCCCAAATTTGTATTTATACGCCTTTAAATCTACCAACAGGAACATTTTAGAATCAGAATTTGTTCTCTAATCCAGTTTTAAGTTCTTTAGCTAAAAAAGAACTACAGATTTGCAAAGGACACAAAAAGAGATTAAGCTTCTTTCCATTTTCTCCCCAAATCTCAACTCTTCTGAGTCACTTCACCCCCTTGGTCTGCAGATTCGCCCCAGTGATCTCTGTGGGGAGAGACTGTTCCCCTGCTCTTGTCCAAGGCCTGGCCCCTCAGGGCAGGTGGATCTCCTGGGGCCAGGCCCTGAGGAGGAGCAGCAAGACCACATCCACGGCAGCCTGCCTGTTTCCTAGCTGCTGGGTTGGACAGAGAGAGCCTGAGACCTGCTGCCCGCCCAGGGCTGGAGTAGAGTCGCTGAGCACCAGGCCCTACTTGGCAGTCCTTCCAGGAAGCATATGGGACTGAACAGATGGGCCAGGCACAGGCGCCCCGAGCTAGAACCATAAAGGCAAGAGCAGAGCTGGGGCGGGAACCGAGAAAGGCACAGAAGACAGGTCAGGAATTGGCTCCCGGGGCTGCTAGGGCTGGGCACTTGGTTGCGGGCTGGAGACCGGAGTTGGGCAAACAAAGGAGCACAGCTTCTGCATTATTCAGCAGCCAGTCTGGTGAGCAGTATTGGCACTAAAGTCTGTCCCCAAAGGGGACAAACAACCGCGCTGATGCCACCTTGGGCTGCTTGCTGCAGCCTCAGGAGTGAGGGATCCGTTCCCTAGTGCTGGTATCTCCACGGCCCACTGATACACCTTTTCCCTTCCCTACCTCCTGAACCCAGCCCAAATACAAGCATCTCGTTACCTGCAAAGGTGAATTCTTTTTTTCAAGCCAAGTACAAAGGCACTGCCAAGAGATGACGGAGGTCAGCTGGACACTTTGGCTAAGGACATGTTTTGTGGTAGGTCTACAATTTCTGGTGCTGTTTAGACAGATGGCTTGGAAAGGCAGACAAGGTTAGGAGAAGCAGGTACTCCAGCCTGCAGCCATGGAGGCTTGGGTTGGTTAGGGAGAGCATGACTTATGGCAGGTGTGGACAACCTGAAAAGCTGTTGCACAGAAGATAGAACACACTTATTTTCCAAAGAATAGAACTAACAGGTGGAAGTTCCAGGGAGATAAATTTAAGGCCTATTACATGGGGAGTATTCTCAGAATTAAAGCTATCTTTAAATAGAAAGGGTGTCTTTGGAAGGGAGAGAGTTCTCCATCAAAGGATGTGTGCCAGCAAAGACCGGCAACCACCCGGCCAAACGTTGGAAAAGCCATCGATCAATGAATGAAATAAAGGCCCTTTCCAAGCCTGCATCCTTATAACTTTATGAAAGGAACTCTGTAGAATAGCTCAAAAATTTAATTTGAGTAACTCAAAATTCCATGTCCCTGGGCAATTGTCCTTTTTTTTTGAACGAGAAGTTATCCTGTAAAAGGTATTGTTGAGATCAAAGGAAACGCAGTTGGGAGAGTGAGAGCAAGACAGAGGGAGAGGAGCTGTTACAGGCTTAGTGTGTTACTCGCTTGCGCCGGCTATGCGGAGGGTCTTGTCCTGCGGAGTCACCTGGGCACAGTGTGTTTTTCAACAAGCGGCAGCAGGGCCTGGCCCTGCCAAGCCCTCCAACCTGGGGGGGGGGGGGGGCGCGCTGGGATGTGAGGCCAGCCATTTCCTTTCCAGCACTTTCTAGCTCCCCATCTTCTATCTTCTGCCCTGTGGCTGGGAAACGGGGACATGTGCTGGGTCACAGGGTGATGGGGAGCTCCATGCTAGCTTGAGTATGTGTTCTGATATGTCAGAGTAGTGTGTTATGGGTTGTTGTTTTCTTCCTAAATGACTTAATATGCCAGTGTTTGTGGAGCATCCTTGGAATCAAAGTGTCTTTGGCGTAATTATTGTTAATTACTCAGACTATTCTCTAAACTCATCCAATTAAGAGAAAGTTATTAACTTTATAAAATATCGCAGGCATCCCACAGCGCCATGTGTAGATGGGATAACAGTTTGAGAGGCAGAGTCAGCATGAAATATCATGCAAACGACAGGGCTTATTTACTTCTTTTTTAAAATATCACAACATCTACCCCCCAAGGGGGTGGACTTCCTCTCCATTGGTCAGAGACACTTGTACCCAAAGCTCAGCCTGGAGATTCCCCAGAGTGGGTGCAGGCAAGCCTTCACTGGAGGTCTTCCAGGGGCCAGGAAGATATCCCCACTCCCGGGGACCACCTAGTCCCCCAGTTCAACCCATGAGGGGCTGCTTCTCGGGGCCTTGCTTAAAATCGGAATACTGACCTCCCAGGGTTTTCATGAGAATCTGAAATACCTGGAATAGAACCTGATACACAATGAGAGTCAACAAATTTTTGTTGATAATATCTTCATTATTGCTAGACTTTTGACTCTAACTCCATGAAGATGTCAGTATTGCCCTTGAAATAGTTCCTCTTATCTGTTGTACTTCTATAAGAAATTGTAAGGTCTCGTAACACTGGTCATTATCATATTATTATTTTGAAATGAATCGTGGTTGGGCCATAATTTTTCAAATAAGTATCTTAATGAAGATTAACGCCCATGTGTCAAAAGACACCGACTACAGATGTACAGTTTAATAACGTCCTAGGGAGTAAACATATCAGATAATCCTAGCCAGCAAAGCAATTGTGGCCAGCACCCCAGAGGCCCCTTCTGTACTCCTTCCAGTCCCTCCTCTCCTCCCCCACCCCAAGAAAAGCATAAAATATATTTCTGCCAAGTGTGCTCTCTTTGGAGTCTGGCTTCTTTTGCTCAACCTTATGCTTGTGAGATTCATTTGTGAGACTCATTCATTCAGAATTGGAGCAAACTCAAATGTCCATCAGCAACAGAAAAGCAAGCTAATGTGGTAGACCTAGGCGAAGTACTACACGCCAGTTTAAAGAAGCACACCACGCCTCTCTGTGGCAGTTCAGCCTGACCCCAAGAGCTTGAGAGCTGTTCATCAGATCTTAGGCAAGAGGTGACAGTTGCTTATTTGCTGACATGCAGTAATTGTACCTGTCTATGGGGTAGAGTGTTACATTTCAACATATGAGTACAATGTCTAATGATAGGGCCAGGGTAACCCAGAGATGTGTCACCTCAGTTGTTCATCCTTTCCTTAGGTTGCAAGAATCCAAAGTCCCTGGTACTAGGTATTTTTAAGCACACAGTTACTGTCAACTGTAGCCACCCTTCATGATACAGAACAGAAGTAACACCTATCCTTCTACATCCCCACATCTGCTAATCTTTCTCTCTCTGTCCTTCTCTTCTTTCTTCCCAGTCTCTGGTAAAGAAGTTACTGCCATTCTTGAGCCACCAACCATTAACACTTTCCTAAGTTTCTAGGTCAGCCTCAACATTGAGGTCAGTTTCTACAGCTCCGCCATGGGTGGGGGAGATTCTCCCATAGGTGGTAGGCGGGTGCTTGTCCAGATTTTCTGAGAATGCAAAGCGATGCCCTGACGTCAGAGAGCAGCAGGGCATACACTGTAGCAGAGCCCTTGGGTGGTCACGAGCAGTTCACTGCCAGAAGCATCCCTAGCAGATGCTAGAGCCCTGCTTACAATGGAGAATCAAGCATCAAATGGCAAACTGGACTGATCCTCCTTTGTGGTTCTACTGACTATAGGATTGCCACGTTGGACCTCTTGCACGGGCTGTGGCCACAAAGCCCTCCATAGGACAATCTAAGGCTGCCTACGTGAGATCAGTATGGTGGCTGGGAGCTGGCTACTGATCCTACTCTGTCCAATCAAGCAAAATCTTTCCAGCAGGAAGCTCCCCATCCCTGCCCTTCCCAGGCTGTCTGCACAGTTCCCCAATAGTGTTGTGGGCGTAGTCATCAGGAGACACTGGTCCATGACTCATGGGCCTCTATGGGGATGCTTTAGTCAAGAGCTACTTGCTTAGGTGAGCCAAGCAGGTAGAGGTACATTGCATGTGTGAGGACTTCTTCTCCAGGAATACTGCTTGTCTGCCTACCTAAAGCACCTGCCCAGTGGTGTTTCTTGCTCTACAACCCTACCACATTGTCTCTGCTGTTGAGCAGCTAGGAGAAGACACCTGTCTCTACTGCTCTCTAAAACAGCCTGGACCTCACTGAACCTGCACCCTGGGCATGTGTTGCTTCCATGAAATCACCTCCAGCTTCAGGAGAGCAAACTCCTTCTGGCCAGGATTCCATACCACGAAGGGCATAAGTAGGCTCTGCTGCCCACAGCTAGTGCTGCCGGCAGGCCCATCATCCCCGATGCTAAGCTGTGATGGAGGTCCTGGGTACCAGGGAAGGCCGCGGAGGCCGGCAGTTCTTCCCTGTGCTGCGGGACACACGAGCAGTGTTTTCTTTCCATCTTCAGCCTCATATTTCACCTACAGCCAACCAGGATCATAGTGCTATTATTCCTGCTCCCAGATGAGGAAACCGAGCCACCAAGGACTCCAGTGATCCTCACAGGGCCAACAGGGCTTCCTTCTTTCTTTCTTTCTTTTTTTAATGAGCAGAACAAATTCATTGAGGGAAACAAAGTTCCTGTCCAAGAGAGGGACAGGAGGGGGGTCCCAAGTGGGTATCCCCCGCCAACAGGACTTTCATCCTGGACTCTGCTACTACTAAAAGGACATGGGAGCCGGGGCCTACTCCCCTGTAGATTCTTCACCAGCTCTCTCTGTAAACTATGCCTTCGGCGCATCTGTCAGCTTCAAGACCCACTCAGCACTAGGCTTCCCTCTAGCGCCGGCCAAGCTTCCTACAGAGCAGGGGTGACCATTCAGTATGAGGGCTGAGGCTGGATCTTGCACAGGGATAGTGGTGTCTCCACCCTTGGCTCTAAGAATCTTGTCCCATTCTGATGCAGGGCAACCCTTCTGAATACCAAGACCCCAAGCCAGGGTTTCTGTCCCTTAGAGGCCAAGAGGTCAGCCTGGGCAGAACACTGTGTGGACTCAGGCCTGGGCCCCAGCTCACTGTGGGAGCGCTGCATGACTTGGAGTGAGCCACCTAAGCTCCTTGAGTTTTGTCTTAAATCCCACAAGGATAACGATCCCTGCTCTGCCTACCTCAGGTTGTTTTAAGAATCAACACAGGAGAGATAGCAACCCGACGCCCCAGAATTGAGGCGCGGCTTTGGCGGCGCATTTCAGCAAAGTCGCACATGAAGTATAACAGTGGCGGGAGCCTGACCCGGCATGGCAGCCCCCGGTGGCCGTCCAGTGCAAGCCACACGTGTGCTCAGAGCCAGCCTGGTGATCCTCGTGGCCCTTGGCCTCCTGCACGGAGCCTGGTCCCAGCCTCACCAGGACTTCGCGCCACCAGGCCAGCAGAAGAAGGAAGCTTCTCCTGACCCACTGACCCAGCTCGGGTGAGCACTACGGGGCACTCTGGACAGCTGGCTGGGCCGGGAGACCATGCACTTGGTCTCTGAGACCCTGTCGCAGGTGACATGGGCCATCTCCTCAGCCATCTCAGTGGCCTTCTTCGCCCTGTCTGGGATTGCAGCTCAGCTCCTGAACGCCCTGGGGCTAGATGGTGACCATCTCACCCAGAGCTTGAAGCTGAGCCCAGGCCAGGTACAAACGTTCCTGCTGTGGGGTGCAGGGGCCCTGGTCGTCTACTGGCTGCTGTCTCTGCTCCTTGGCCTGCTCTTGGCCTTGCTGGGCCGCATCCTGGGTGGCTTGAAGCTCGTCACTTTCCTGGCCGGCTTTGTGGCTCTGGTGAGGTCGGTTCCCGACCCTTCTACACGGGCACTGCTGCTGCTGGCCCTGCTGACCC
>PVJA010003018.1:35583-38083 GCA_004027025.1 Myocastor coypus | reverse complement strand
CCTAGAACTTCCATCGCCGCTGTATCACCAGTGCGGTGTCCGGGACATCTTACTATTCTTGGGGGTCAGGGGAGGGGAGGCTACCCTTGGGAGCTAACTAGAATCTATAAAAGGGCTGCTAACAAGATTCTATCAAATCTTAGCAAATTTCCTAGTCAGAAGTCCAGGTAAAATTCCACAAGTACTTCCCACCTTGGGGTGAAACCCTGAGGCCTGAGGGTAAGGTAGGGTTGGCAGGAACAGTTCTAGAAAAATGTGTGACCAGACAATGTAGTTGTGCCAACAAAATGGGGGTGGGAGGAAGTGGTCCCTGGAAACCTCCAGAACTCCACAGGCAAGAAAGGAGCAGTCCAGAGTGTCTTGCTGGCATCAGGAATGCGCAAAAACAATCCACCAGGAGCAGTCACAGCGTCTGTCCCCAGCAAACTCAGAGACAGCTTGAGATCAAGCGCAGGATGTCCGTGTCTCCCTGCTGGCTCACTACTGTGTTGCATGCTCTTTTGGGGAGAGCTGAAAGAGGTCTCCTCAGTCTTTGCTAAGCATCAGAGCGGGCTCTGAGGGGACCCAGGGGACAGGCCAGCTGCACAGACCCTGTCTGCTCTGACGTCATGGCCACAGGAGACGCACAGAGTGCCAAGCCACCAGGAAGCTTCACGCTAACCCACCACTTCATGTTGTCAAATACCGTACCTAAAGTCAAAAGGCAGGCTACAAACCAACAACACAAAGTTACGTGAAACAAATATGGCAATGGGCAAAAATAAAACCCTTAAAATATAGTGCTCTTCTAGATCGTTAAGAAAACACATCTAAGGAGAAAACTGTGCAAAAAAAAAAAAAAAAAAAAAGATAGAGAATTTGCAGAGGAAATTTAAAAATAGTTGAAGAGTATGGGGAGAAAACCAACATCACTAGCAATCAAACATGCAAAATAAAGCAAGCTGCCACTTCCGCCCTTGTAATTTGGCAAATATCTTAAAATACACAATGGCAAAGAAAAGACCCTGCTGATGATAAGGAAAATTAGCATGATACTTTCCATGATCGGTGGTAATGGAAGGCAATATGTGTCCAAGAACTTTAAAGTACTATTTTCTGTAGTCCTGATAAATTAATTTCTATAGCTATATTCTAAGAAAAACATCAGAAATACAGATAAAGATTTGTAATAGTAAAATAATCAGAAGTGGTCTAAATACCCAACAACAGAAGATTCTTCAAAGACAGTTGATCTGTATGGAGAATCCCGTGGTGGTCATCATACTGGTTTGTGAAGAGCAAAAGGATATAAATGTTCAAGGATATAAAAATATGCCCAATCTAAGGTAAAGTGAAATAGACAGGAACATGATGTGGTCTCCTTTCTTTCTTTCTTTCCTTCTTTTTTTTTTTTTTTTTTTTTTTTTTTTTTTTTTTTTTTTTTTTTTTTTTTGTGTGTGTGTGATACCAGGGACCAAACTCAGGATCTTGTGCTTGCCAAGCAAGCACTTACTCCATTGAGTTACCTCCCCAGCCCCCAAATCAAACACGGGGCCTTGAGCTGGGTAGGCAAGTGCTGAGTATACCACCAACCAGAGATAGGTCGATTTCTTTCTTTTTTTTTTTTTTGCTGGACGGGGGCTTGAACTCATGACCTTGCACTTACCAGGCAGGCACTTGTGCCATGGAACTATCTCCCCAGCCCCTGTTGTCTCAAATATAAATATAAATATTAAAGAAATATATCAATTTATTAATAAGAAGTGTTGGATCATGAGTTTCAGTACTTTTATACTTTTCAATGTTTCCATTTTTATAGATATACTTTAATTTCATGATCAGAAAAACATATTCAATAATAGTTACATCTGTGTCCAAGGTTGTGTTAACCACAGCAGGCCACTGAGTGCTGAGGTCATCACTTTATTGCGAGATTGCTGTAGCCCGCAGTTCATTGCTGCTAAGTTTTGCTTTTGTTCATGCCTCTCTCCTTCCTTGTTTTCTGCCCTGTGTCTCTTCAGGTTCTAACCCAGCAGGTTTCTACTCACATGCCACAGGTGAAAATCTATACCCTCGAACACCTTAGAGCTTCTTCTCCTGAGACAGCACTACTCAAGAGCTCCCACTTCTGACACAGGCCCACAGAGAATGCGGGGTCTTCCAATTTAACAGATCTGTTGGGAGTTGGTCCCTGCTCTTGAGAAGCTTGCCTTCTCTCTCAGTGTCCCTCCCTACTAATAAAGCCCCCTGGTTCTTCCTACCCAAAGTGGTTTCTAAGTATATAGGAGACTCACCCCGGAGGGAGCAAAATCCTCTGATTCCTATCCTGCCCTCTCTATTGTGCTGCTAAGGTCTGATGTGACCCTGTCTGTGTACCTGCCAGAAGCCAGGCTCCCTCCACCTGCTATCCTGGCCCTCCCCTAGCCTTCGCTGAAAGGGCTGCATATCTGCCTCTCTCTGTCTCTGTCTCTCTGTCTGTCTCTGTCTCTCTCTGTCTCTGTCTTTCTGTTTCTCTATCTCT